>VOPJ01012311.1:265953-308437 GCA_014673585.1 Semibalanus balanoides | reverse complement strand
AATTTGGATTGAATGTTTTTCAGAAAAACAAATATTTTGTCACGATTTCGGTTATGGATTAATTTGCAGAAGACATTGTTTTTTATTGAAAATGCCTATAACCACTTGCCGTGCGGACAATAGGTATTGTCACTATCACTGAACGACAAACGAGCTTTCTCCTGGAGCAGAATCTGACCACTGTGACATTCGTCACTCTGTCTTAACACCTATCATTATCCATTTCCAATACGTATTAGAAAAAGTCTATCAGATTTCAGAAGAATACCTTGACGTGCACTCTCAAAGAGACCGCAACTCATAGATCAGGAAATTAGATGTTCAGAAGTGTTCAGAAATGGCTTGGGAAAAAACGCAGTGACATCGAGTACTTCTACAGAACGACGAGAGCCAAAGTACCTCTCATTTTTGTCGTGATTACGTGGTGTTTACGAACAAATACGCCTTGATCCTCACGATCGTGTTTGTCATGCGGATTTTTTTGGTGGGAGGGCTGATTGAAGCAAAAAATACATATCTGCAACATTTTACAAACTAATTTAGTGCTTTGCGAACTGTACGAATTCCAGTATTCTCAGTTCTCACCAAATATGCGGAAGCAGTGTCAGTAGCACAGTTGCTAGGAACTATGTAGAAGCTGAAAGATTGGGTTCATGGATTGGATTCATTTTTCGAGCACTTGTTGAAGTCCTCTCTATTTGTGATAGGCGGTAATTTATTTAGGTTAGATTATGTTAGGTCAGTTTTGCTGGCTTTGCTAGTTCAAAATATCCCTGATCGAACGGTGCAGCGAGCATCCCTTCGAATTACAAATTTGTTGTAGAAGTTAGCATAACTTGATACTTTTGATTATATCAAACGGTACTGTGAGCATTAAATATTAGTAGAAGTATCTCCGACAAACAGGGGTGGTAAAAAGTGCCAACTTACTGGATGAAGTTGGCGCCAAAATATGACCGGCCAAGAGAAAAATGACAAATTTTGCAGCAACATTATGGTGCCGTGAGCGTTGCTTTCAAATTTCAATGAATCTGCTATGATGAAACCTCCAATTAAGTACAGCAAACTGAAGTGCATTGTACTTCTAGTAGAAACAAATATCTAGTGATCTATTGATATGCTAATACCCAGTGTTGACACGAGTGCGATGTGGCATTGCTACGAGTGCGATGTGGCATTGCTATACTTAACGGTTAAAACTGACAAGTTCATCGAACGCATCTCAGCACATGTTCTAACTACACGAGCCTTCAGTACAAACATTTCACCGAATCCGTTGAGCCGTTACAGTTGCAAATAACCCGGAGACGATCAGACCGAGCAGTATGCGAGTTGCAGGAGTGATGTCCGGGACAACGGAACTGATGTCCGGCGATAAGCTGTTTGTCGGCAATGTCAGCCGACTGATCTACTACGGCAGAGGGAGCAATCTATCGCCCAGTCTTCGCATCAGTAGGGTACTGAATCTGTACCCTACTGATGCTACTGATCTGGCTTTGCCTTGTCCTTTCGACTGTGTATTAGTTCACCAGTATGTTTATATCTGTTCATGTGTCGCATATATCTATATTTACTACTGTATCAGAGTTACTGTAGTCTGTATTGCGTATTCGTGCATCGGTAAATGTATCAGTATATATGCACCTATGTAGGAATATAGATGTTGTTTATATCATGGTAGCTTTTTACTCTAAGGTCATCCTTGCATCTGTGTTTCTGTGTATCTGTAAGTATGTCATGTGTTCCTGTGCGTATCACTATAGCAGTTACTTGTGTATCTGCATGTCTGTTTATCTGTGAGCACATCAGCCAGCAGTGCGACATTTCTCGCTCCGACCCACCATCTGACGTCAGTCGTTCCCAAGGTCATCAGATCTGTACCGCCGCAGCCGACGGCCTAATCCAAAACAATTGCACTGACGAACCAGCCGGTGACGCCTGTGACCACAGTCAGGCCAGCGTCGCCCGGCTGTCAGAAGTCAGAGCGACGCCGGCTGGCCACAGACGTGTCTCCCCGGCCCCAGCTGGCCAGAGTCGTGTCTCCCCGGCCCCGGCTGGCCAGAGTCGTGTCTCCCGGCCACGGGGCTGCTACGCAGACCGCTGTTCTCCCCGGCCCCGGCTGGCCAGAAGACGTGTCTCCCCGGCCCCGGCTGGCTACAACGTGTCTCCTCCGGCCCCGGCTGCAAGATTCGTGTACTCCCCCGAGGCCTTCCGCTGGCCCAGAGTCGTGTCTCTCCGGCCCCGGCTAGCCCAACAGACTGTCTCCCCGAGACCCTAAGGTTGCCACAAGACGTGTTCTCTGGCCACGTCTGGCTACAGACGTGTCTCCCGGCCCGGCTGCGCTCAGAGACGCGTCTCCCCGGCCCGGCTGGCAGAGTCGTGGTCTCTCCCGTGAGCGCGAGGCTGGCTCAATCGTGTCTCCCCTCCGGCCGGCCGGCTGGCACAACAGGTAAGACGCTCAGGCTCACGTGAGTCAGGACTCAGCAGCTGTACAGAGGTCAGGTCACAGCTGGGTCAGAGGGTCAGGTCGCGGCTAGTGTGAATACGACGTGTCTCCGCTTCTCCGGCCACCGGCTGGCCCAGAGGTCGTGTCTCGCGCCGGCCCCGGGCTGGCCAGAGTCGTGTCTCCCGGCCCCGGTGGACTACAGGACGTTGTCTCCCGGCCCAAGCTGGCCCAGAGCTCGTGTGCTGCCCGCGCCCCGGCTGATCAGAAACGTGTCTCTCTGGCCCAGGCGGTGGCCCGACAGACGTGTCGTCTCCGCCTCCGCTGCAGGACGTGTCTCCCCGGCCCCGGCTGGCCAGAAGACGTGTCTCCCCGCCCCCGGCTGGCCAGAGACGTGGTCTCCGGCCCCGGCTGGCCAGAGACGATGTTCACCAGGCCCAGCTGGCCAGATATTCGTAGCGTCTCCCCGGCCCCGGCTTGCCAGAGTCGTGGTTCCTCCCGCGGCCCCGGCTGGCCACAGACGTGTCTCACCCCGGCCACCGGCTGGACCAGAGTGCGTGTCTCCGCCCCGGCTGGCTACAGAACGTGTCCCTCCCCGGCCCCCGAGCATGGCCAGAAGACGTTCTCCCCGGCCACAGCTGGCCAGAGTCGTGTCTCCCCGGCCCCCAGGCTGCCAGAGACGTGTCTCCGGATCCGGCCCAGCTGGCTCCAGAGTCGTGTCTCCCCGACCCCGGCTGGCCAGAGACGTGTCTCCCGGCCCAGCTGCAGAGGTCGTGTTCTCCCGGCCCCGGCTGGCCAGAGTCCGTGTCTCCTCCCGGCGCGCTGGCTACAGGTGTCTCCCGGGCCCCGGCTGGCAGAGTCGTTGTCTCCCCGGCCCCGGCGAGGCCAGAGACGTGTCCCCCGGCCCCGGCTGAGTACAGACGTGTCCCTCCCCGGCCCCGGCTGGCCAGAGACGTGTCTCCCGGCCCCGACTGGTCAGGACGTGGTCTCCACCGGCCCACGTAGGCTGGCTACAAGAACGTGTTCTCTCCCGGCACCGGCTGGCCAGAAGTCGTGTCCTCCCCGCCCGCTGGCCAGAAGACGTTGTCGTCTCCCGGCCCCGGCTGGCCAGAGTCCCGTGATCTCCCCGTGACCCCGGTGGCCAGAAGAACGTGTCTCACCACGCGGCACCCACTGGCCAGAGTCTGTCTCCCGGCCCCGGCTGGCCAGAGTTCGTGTCTCCACCGGCGGCTGGCCTAAGACGTGTCTCCAGCCCGGCTGGCCAGAGTCCGTGTCTCCCCCGGCCACCGGCTGGCCAGAGATCGTGTCTCGGCCCGGCCTGGCTACAGACGTGTCTCCACCGGCCCGGCTGGCAGAGACGTGTCTCCGGCCCGGCTGGTCAAGACTGTCTCGCCCGGCCCCGGCTGGCTTAACAGACGTTGTCTTCTCCCGCCCGGCTGGCCAGAGTCGTGGTCTCCCCGGGCGCCCGGCTGGCCAGAGTCCGTGTCTCCCACCGGCCCCCGGCTGGCCAGAGACGTGTATCCCGCCCGGCTGCCAAAGAGACGATGTCCCCCATGGCGGCCCCGGCTGATCAGTAAACGTGTCCTCTCTGGCGCCCTGGTGGCCACAGACGTGTCCTCCCGGCCTCAGCTGCTTAACGACGTGTCTTCTCCCGCCCCGGTCTGAGCTACTAGACGTTGTCTCCCCCGGACCCGGCTGGCCAGAGTCGTGTCTCCCCGGCCCCGGCTGGCCAGAGACGTGAGAGTCTCCCCGGCCCCCGGCTGGCCAGAAGTCGTTGTCTCACCTCCGGCCCGCGGCTTTAGGCCAGAGTCGTGTCTCCCGGCCCCGGCTGGCTACAGACGTGTCTTCCCCGGCCCCAGCTGGCCAGAGTCCGTGTCTCTCCCCGGCCCACGGCTGGCTTTACAAGACGTGTCTCCCCGGCCCCGGCTGGGCCAACAGCGTGTCTCCGCGGCCCCGGCTTGATCAGAAACGTGTCCTCTCTGGCCCGGCTGCCACAGTACGTGTCCCTGCCCCGGCCCCCGGCTGGCCAGAAGACGTGTCCCCGCCAGAGACGTGTCCCCACGGATGGCCAGAGACGTGTCCCCGCGGCCCCGGCTGATCAGAAACGTGTCTCTCTGGCCCTGGTTGGCCACAGACGTGTCTCCCCGGCCCCGGCTGGCCACATAAGTGTCTCCCCGGCCCCGGCTGGCCAGAGACGTGTCTCCCCGGCCCCGGCTGGCCAGAGACGTGTCCCCGCCAGAGACGTGTCCCCACGGCTGGCCAGATACGTGTCTCCGCGGCCCCGGCTGACCAGAGTCGTGTCTCCCCGGCCACGGCTGGCCACAGACGTGTCTCCCCGGCCACGGCTGGCTACAGACGTGTCCTCGCGGCCGTGGCCGGCGCGCGAAAAAGGCCGCTCTCCCGCGCGGCCTGGCACGGCTCTCGGCCGAGTATCGCGCGCCAGATCAGTTCCCGGGAATTAGCGGCGAGACACGGTGTCGAGCCGCTCCCTCTGCCCGCCGAGCGGGGCCGGCGAGCTGGGTCCGGATGGCCCGGTCGGCATCAACACCCCTGTACTGCATAATGATACATCAGCCCGCTACGAGACGGCCTCAGAACACGCCGGCAGCAGTGGGATGGGGAAGGTGGCTGAGGTACGGAGACATTGGAAATGATGACTTCGAGGAGTCCTTTTGAATGTCCTGAAGCTGAAAGTGCAGCCGATCATTAAATATTTATAAATGAGTCATGGCTATTTTGTAGTATCGAGTGCTGTATATCACACAACATTAATATTACATATGGCTTACAGCTCGAGTATCTAATGCATCTAAAAGCTAACAAATACTGATACAAATCGACTGAAGGACAAAATTAAAACGCTGTTTAAATATTGCTATCAACAAAAATATATTAATTTATTCAATCATGTACTCGCTGTCGAATCCAAAGAGCAGTGCACACTTTTCGCTTTCTCATTTTATTTTATTATTCAAAACATATATTGAACAATAAATTATATGAAATGGTACAGCCACTTATAAACGACCACTACACTGTAGTGTCTTGATCCTTTTACAAGTCAGAGTTCCTTGGTTCTTGAACACTTCATAACGTATTACATTTTAAACAGTCAACTCCTCATATTAATTTATTGATGACCATGACGCGTTTCGTAGAGTTACTTCATCAGTTGGTCATTCAAAAGGAACATGCAAAAACAGATCGTTGACACCAGTTGACACTTCAAAAATACATACAAAGTTCATTCATTCACCACACGTGATTGTTTCGTCTACCAGTCTCCTAGTAGGCGAATGTAGCGAGCAATTCTCGTATTACACATCTAATTTATGTAATTCCAAATTAAATTTTAAGTCATTCAGATTAAATTATTCTTCTCTGAGAGATCATGAATTAGATGTGTAATTACGAGATTGCTTCGCCTACTATTCACGCCTACTAGTAGACCGGTAGACGAAACAATCTCACGTGTGGTGTGAATTAATGAACTTTGTATGTATTTTTGAAGTGTTTCAACGATCTGTTTTTGTATGTCCCTTTTGAATGACCAACTGATGAAGTAACTCTACGAAACGCGTCTTGGTCATCAATAAATAAATATGAGGAGTTGACTGTTTATATATGTCGATATGACTATTAATAACGTATTAAAGTGTAAATCACAGATCAACAAAACAGCAGCATCGCTGCTGGTTTGTAAATCACAGATTGCCAACCAGCCTGGATCACATTGTAGACGGACCGTCACATCCAAGCATCCTCCGAGGTCAATGCATGGTTTGGTTTGTGGACCAAGCACCGTATCCTCTTTGGGATCATGGTGTCGCATCCAAGCATCCTCCGAGGTGTATTATATGGGGACCGGTCGCCTGTTTCAACGGCCCTCCCAGGGATTCGACCCCGGGTCACCGACACAGAAGACAGGAATCCTGTCCCTGCGCCAGATCGCTCCCCCGGAGGTCAATGCAGATCCCCGCATCCAATCGCAGTCTGTCTCTGGTGCATCACTATTGTACCATCACATCATCGCTACCAAATGCTACCAAGTGCCGAAACCTTCGCTGACCGACACTACACACTCACACAGTGCCGTCATATGTTATACGATATTTAGCTATAATGACTCACTAGGGATGGTGTATTTTCCTTGCCAAGATCGCAGGAGACTATTTGGGCCATTTACCTTATGATATCTTTGTCATGTAGCAATATAGCAAAACACTCCATACTCCATAGGACAAGTCACAAAATATATGCATCCTGCTTGCTAAACAACAACACAGCAGCAAAAGTGCAGTTGTCAGACAACGGCACACCTTCCATCAAATAATCGGCGAAAAACTTGTTTTGGCAAACATGGAACAACAGGTCAAAAACGTAATTACGTGACGTTACGCCTAAATTTTTGACTCAGAAAACCGTGCCTTCGCAATCTCATTGTTTTGTTGAATGTGGGCCTAAAGAGCAGGACACAGAGAAGCTAAAAACTTCGATAAACAGAAACAAATATTTAATATGAGACCATGGCAAGCCATTCTTGCTAGCAACTTCATTCAAACCGAAATAGCAGTAAAGTCCGTTTATTAAATGTACGTTGTTTTGCAAACTAGTAAGACGCCTAGGCTTAAACGGCGAAGGACGAGTGAGCCCGTATAAACCCAATAGCAAGAAAATAAGTTATGGAACAGGGGTGTGCACCTGCGCACGTGCAGTGTGATCCAGAGTTTGACATGCTTGACATTGCCAGTGTTGTGGTCTCAAGCCATACTCCAGTTTCCAGCTTAATCGTTCCTAGAGGGACGTTTGCGGAATGCGTTTTTTTATGTATGCTATTGTGGTTCTGGATATGGTGTTTATGTGGTTGATGGGTGTGGGTGTGGGTACATCGGACGGATAATTTATCAACACATCTGTGTTTGTCTTATGTCCGTGCAACTTATGGTTGCCGATATAGATCACTAATTTCGGTTAGGCTTTGCAATAAAGAATTCGAAATTTACATATGCGTCAATTTCGTATTCACCCAAAACGGAGATTCTTTTTATGCGAAGCATGCTTTTCAGTTGTTTTTCACTGTTTGTTGTTATGCCGTCGCAAGTTGATCCGAACTAAATAGTTTGATGTATAATTGATGATGATAAATTGATGATGATGTATAATTGATGATTGATGTTTGATGTTTGATGCTAATATTGTGCGCTTTGTGCAAAACAGTTTTTGCAGCGTTCTTTTAAACTTGCAATTATTAGCTTCATTTTATATATAAATCAATTTTGGATGGGTATAAGATGGATTTAATTGCGTTTTACAGCTGCATCATTGTTATCGCTTAGCACCCTTTGGTTTTACGCTACGGTGGTGTAATGAAAGAAATATTCGAAAATCGGCAATGTTTATACTGCAGGCAGATTTTGGCAACGAAATACTGCATGAAAACCTTTATTTTCGCATGCATGTTAGAGACGATACACTGGTCTACACATTAGTGTTTGTTTCATCGCTTCACGCCCCATAGCTGTGCCGAGCACTTATTTGAATCGTGAAAAATGTAATACAACCATTAATTTGTGCTTGTATAGCCAGTAGCTTTGCACGTGTCACGCGCCGCTGATCGAAAAACAGTGCATACGCCGGGCCGATCGTTTCTCTACACATCTGTGCTAAACCTATGTCCTTGCGACTTGTGGTTGCCAAGATATAGGTCCGATATTGCAACGATGTTTTGTAGGTAATTTCTCGGACGACTTTTTCGCTAAGCGGTGCATTCTCAATGAAAGAATCGTCTGTTTTTAACGCGGCGCCAAGCGCAAACGACGCACCCAACGGTGATGTGACACAAACATTGCCAGTAACGTGGTTTCAAACCACACACCAAATTTCAGCTTAATCGGTCCAGCCGTTTCTCAGCTATAGCAGGACAACGTTTTCTGACACCCTGACGAGGCACGTGTCACGCGCCATGCAGACGACCCATCACGTGAAACGAAACATGAAAATAACATAATTGATTGAATAAGGCTATCAAATGTCGAAGACCGCTTGTAAATCAGATGCGAGATTCTAAAGATATAAGCTTCTGAAAAGCGTTACGGTCGGGTCGGGCCGGGCCGGATCGGCCGCTTATATGTGATAAAAATCCGGTTTTCAGTGAGGTCTCGCTCTTCGCACTTGCTTGCTCGTAATAATATGGCAGAATAAAGATGATCTGGAGGTGTTCTGTGACACGATCTGTCATAAAATGTATTCGAAACTTGCTATCAACATTGTTTTAACTCTTAATGTAAGGGCATTTGTGAGCGAGTTATATAAGCAGCAGGAGTACCCATTGAGATGAATTTATCAACATTGACCAATGTGTCTAGGACGAGCGGATGAGCAGCTACGACAGCGCTGCTGCTAGCGTCACACCAGTCCTTTATGAACAGTTGAACACTGAACTGAACACTACAATTGAACACTGAACAGCATACCGAATACCGTTAGCATACGGCTCCGATTTTTCATAATCAGCGAATAATTCAACGACGAAAAGTTTCACTTGTAATGGTTCGGGCGTGATGAATCGTCTGTGGCGGCGACCGCGGGGAAAGAAACCGTCTACCACCGACCGACCGATCCGAGACCGCCGGCAGCCATGCCAGAAATCCGGCTCATCTCCCCCCACCTGGATCAGTAACGATTCACGGAGAGTTTCCTTCCTTATCGGTCAGGCTCGGTCACTCCAACCTCTCCCTAATCTGCCGGGAGTCGGTCACGTTTCGGCGCTCTAAAACACACTCGTCTCTGGCTGTTAAAAGACTGGCGGACTCGCCGGTCTGAGACCCGCCCGACCCTCAGTTCAGAGGCGGTCAGCGCGGCACCGTTAGACGATATCGGCGCATCGCGCGCCACGTTAGCCGCATCGCGCGCCACATTAGCCGTATCGGTCATCATCGCTGCAGCGCGGACGATGATCTGCGAGCCCTGTGTATGGTGATGAGGCCGTGGCCCACGCACCTGGCCAAATTGTTTTTCTGCCACCGCGGTCAACTGCGTGCATCCCGGGCTGACGGAGCGTGCCGGCGAGAGAAGTGAATGGCGATGGGCCGGTCTATGGTCTGAGTACTGGAGCGGCTCGTCCGAGTACGCCTAAAGCGAGCCACGTTGTCTGACAGGCACGACGGAGCCTTGATCCGGACCGTACGCGAGTGGTTATCGCGGAGTCGCGGACGGTTTCAAAAGGGAAACCCGGTTTTCAGACACTGAAGTGGAGATAGCCAGCGGCTCAGCAGTTTTCGTGTAATGGGTATTGCACGGGTCAAAGCAGAGTGCATTGGGTTCGCTGGCTGAACCGATTTGGGAATATCTTCATTGCTTAAAGGGAATATAGCACCTTTAACATTAGTCTTTAACTGAGATAGCCAGATTGTCGGGTGTGATGAAGAAACCCCCAAATGCCGAACATTATTTCCCGTCCAAAAAGCGACCTAGATATGCTGATTTCAACACGCAGAAAGAACCGTATGTCATATGTGGTACATAATATTCAACGTCCACAAATCCCGCTGAACGTATCTATAGCTCACAGGTAGTTACACAACTGTGATCTCCCACCGCCACTTCGCTTTTATGAACCGTCCGCCCAGTATTTCAGTTACCTTGCGTCCGCCCCAACCGCCACCGACGGTCGGTCAGGCGCTCGGCACACTCTAGTGGTTCACGTATGCGTGCCCCCACGTCGCGCCTCGCTCGCGCCCCCACCCGGCGCGAGCGAGCGCCGGTCGACCCAGCCAGTCGCGTTTCACGTACCGGTGCACCCATCGTGCGTGCCGGCACGCAGCTGTCAGCTAGGCGGGCGGCAAAAGTTCCAGTCGAGATGCCTACCTGTGACGTCAACTCTCTCTCCCTCTGGTGTGACGTCACATGTAAACATATTTACTATTTTTCAAAATTACACAAATTCTGACTTGTTAATTTCGCAAAAATGAATTGGCCACGGACCGTAATCAGGGCATTCTTCTCCATCATTCTACATACTTTTCCCAGGGTGCTATATTCCCTTTAAACGTATCTCATTGCAGCTTAACCTGAAAGTATAGGTGACGGTAGTGATTTGTACCAAAACTAATTGATAACCATTACCGTGGGGTTACAAGGCTGGGTACCGTGGTCCGTACCTTCTGAGTCTGTACAGGGCTGGGTACCGTGGGGACTGGGGTTACAAGGCTGGGTACCGTGGTCCGTACCTTCTGAGTCTGTGAGAGGTCGTCCGTTACCGGCGCCCATATTGCGTGCAGAGCCCTGTTAAGCCGGCATCCTGCACTGCTGAGCCGCACCAGCCAGCTGAACGCGGGGTCACTCAACTTCCCAGGAGGCCAGTCTTCCGTCAGGAGCGTTCTCACTGCACTGAGCGGGTCCAGAGACGCGCTGTTTATCACCACTGATCACTGATCACTGAACGATGGACGTCGCTGTTCACTGGCGGCTCAGGTCGAGTCACTTCACTGAGCTGTATCGCGACAGAGGCGAGCGACGCGCCACGACGTGACACTGCAGTGGAAGAGAAGGTAGGTGACGGTCGGTGGCCGCTGACGACACGGGAAGACGCTGCCGAAGAAGATGCTGCCTCTCTGACGTACGACGAGCGTCGTCTCCGAGGCTCGACACTCAGTCAGATGGGGAGTCGTCACTGAAAAACAGAGCACAATGTAACGCAGTTTGGGCAATATTCGTGGGTGATTGGTTAACATGACATAATATATAGTTAGGTTTGTTTGTTTGTTTATTGGGATTAAGGGCGCGCCGACAACTTTTGGTCAATTTGCGCCCAATATAGTTAGGTTAAAACACAGATTTACACCTGACCGCGTAAAACAAACTCATCTGCAACTTTCAAACAAGCGTATCTGGCGTTCAAGGCTAAGAAAAAGGACAAGTGAAATGTCGTGTAGGTTTGTACTATGCCCCCTTTATTATCTACATTTGGTTAGTCTATTATGTAGTAGTTATGTTACCAGCATACCACAGCACATATAAGTATCCGAGCTCGGTCGGGAAGGAGGCAGCGCTTTAACCATGCTGCGTTTCGTTCTCAGCTTTCGTTACTCGCCCTCAGCATCTACAGATAGCCGGATCTCGTGACTAGAGCTAGTTCCTTCTAAACAAGCGAAAGTTGTCTCGTCTAAATCAAACAACACTATTCATCATTGGCATACTTCAACACTTATCTCTTACCATCCGGGCATGTCCGTTGCTCGGTCCATCAAAGAGAGACGTTGTGAAAGCACAGCGGCTGTGGTCCCCAACAGGCGTATTTCCATCATAATGATATTATGGGAACTCTACGCTAATTCCACCCAGCTATTCGTCAGCGTAAATTCGTCCCACTGACAGAATACCGCCGGCCAGACCAGTGTCACCTCTCCCGAGGCGAACTGTGTCAAGGGCCACCGATCCGGCCCACGCATCACTCCATCATCTCCGTCTGAAGGCCGCTCTCACCGCTATCGGTCCCAGAGGCGCCCCCTGGAGGCTGGTCTGAGATGAGGCGCCGGTCGGACCACCTGACCTGAGCGGGGCTGCCGCTGGCACGCGCTCTCCGCGTCACAATAGATGTGTAGGTACACAGCCAACTGTGACGAGACCACCGTCAGTCCCTCCCCGTCAGTCCCTCCCCGTCAGTCCCTCACCGTCAGTCCCTCCCCGTCAGTCCCTCCCCGTCAGTCCCTCCCCGTCAGTCCCTCCCCGCCAACTGGTGAGGTCAGGAGAATGGCTGATGTCTGGTGCCGCTATGCAGGACGAGTGAACGTCGCGCGATGTGCAGCCGGCTCGGCCCTCCCAAACCACGTGATATCCGTGTATTTGATATATGCGTATGTGATATCTGTGTATTTGTGTGATATTTGTGACTCATTTGGCACTAGTCCTCTCGGCCCTTATGACTCATCTCCCAGCTTTGTGCTACACCTTGTGGTGATGTCAGATGCTGGTGCAGATCGCTCCACGAGCAGCAGTCTCATTTTAAGTCCCGTCATTGTCCCGCTGAATACGGTGGAAACAAAGGCTACACAGCTGCGTCGGCAAATCCAATGCACAATGCACACTCGCCGTTGAAGGCCTTCGTATGACAAACATAAAACATTAACTTTATCGAATGTGCAATATATAAAGTATGCAGCTACCTGTTTTTTATAGGAACGACAAAAAAGGTCATAAACATTGATATCATTGATAAGTCTGACCTAATGCATCATTTTTAACGTTCCTTCAGCAGATTACAAAATGTATGTGTCAACGCTGAACGTTTCCGTTACAACAGAAAGAACGCTTTCGACTTCCCTTTCGTTCTAAGTTACGTTTCTCATCAGGTTACCGTCACGCGAGCTTTGAAAGTGAGGAGGTTTCGATTGGTTGAGATACGTGGAACTTCCCTTGCCCTCCAATAATTAACTTGGCTCAAAAGGTGTCGACGATATAAGATACGTGTTACCACAGCCACAGGAAAATAACTAGCCTGGGAACTGGCTTCTACGTAGAGAGGTTGGAGAACTAATACAGTGTATAGAGACGGATTTGATATACATATTATATATAAGATCGTGGTAGCAAAAGACATATAGCTTCAAAACACTATTTTCGGCTAAACACAAAAATATACTAGACGGAAGTATGCTTTGCAATTACCTCTCAGTTTCTGTTAGTGTTCGTGAGTTCGAAACCTGAGGGTCAGAAGTCCATGTCAAGCATTATTCATGCCGAGAGCTTGCCAGACGTTATTCGGAGGTCGGTTTTGAGTGACGACCTATCGCTTCGGACAGAGCCAGCCGCCTCGATCGTCTCCTCTCTCTTCAGACTGCGGTCCGTCGGGGCTGGTCGGCTGCCGGTGCCTGACTGGGACTCATCGGGCTGCGAGTATGGAGATGAGGCGAGCGGCGGGTGGCCGCGCGCCGCCCGTGACCATGCCGCGGGCTGGCAGGGCTGAGGGCCACTCCCGCGTGCCGGGCAGCGGCGGAGCGCTTACTGCTTCCCCCTCCCGAGCACCGAGACCCTCCAGCCCGGTCTCACTCCGACCGTGTGTGAATGTGGAGAGCTGTATGGTTACTGGTGTAAGTGGGTGGGTGGCACGCGACCTCAGCGAGTCAGCTGGAGCTAAGAAGTGATTAGGTAACCGCAAATATCCGGCTTATTAGCCGTGTCATTGTAGCTGTGGACCGCAATCAGTGGAGCTGACGTCAGTGCTTTAAGGGTCGACATACTGTTCCCGTCGCACCTCTAACCTCCTCAAAGTTGCTCCCACTTGGTCCAGTCGCATTCTTTAACCAGAAGACAGTTGCAGTAGAAGCAACTTAGAGGAGGTTGAGGCAGGTTAAGGCGCGACGGGAACAGGCCCAGCCTAAATATATGGGAGTCTGTTCCAGTAGGCCATTGCTAAATGCGTTCCAACCGCCTCAACCTCCGTCATCGTCGTTCCGTGACTGCTCTAAGATGCTCCCACAAAGCTCATACCAACTGCTCCCGAAAACCTCTTATCCAAATCCTCATCCTGCTCCGACAGCAGAAGTAGGGGACAGGGCCGAGAGGAGACTGAGGATACCCAATATATAGGCGCGGCTGAACGATTTGTGATGTCAATAGTGGTAATAGTGCCATGTTGTTACAACAGAATACCACAAGATTTCGACGCAACAGCTAAGATAGAATTCCTCGTTAAGAACTACCTCTCACTTCGATCCCGTGGCGGTTCCCGACACGGTGTTCTGAGCTGCTCTAACCTCCTCTAAACTCCTCCCGGGAAGTGCGACTGGAACAGACCCTTTGAACAGCGAACTGAGCCTCTGCGCCCATCAGTGTCATGCGGGTGAATCAACAGGGTGGTGCGTGACCTTGACCGCAGCCTGGCATCAGCTGAGCCGGCTCAGGTCACTGGCCGTCACGGGGTGGGCGGACCCGGCGGTCAAGAGGGATCGGTTCCAGATAATCGACTCGGGGCCTCGGTGGGCCATGGAGCTGTCAGTCCCTGGGGCCAATCTTGCCAAAGGCCGTGAATGCTCAAGTACGGCATGCCGTGAATGGAGTGCTCAGAATGCCGCACTTTGGTTGGGAACCACGGCGTTTGGTTTGCCGAAGTTCATTGTCGGAATGGTTCAGTAGGGAGAACGTTAGAATGAAGATGGAGACGTCTCCGGTTCGATCCCAGGCCTAACAAGTTTTGCAGGACAGTGCATCAGTATGCCGTGCCACGGCAATGGCAGGTTGGGCATGATCACGGCACTTGGTAAGGTCAATGGATGAGAAATTGACCCCTGGATTGGCCACTCATCGACCAAATAAGAACGACCAAACGAACATGCAGGAGACGGGTTTGTTTATGTTAAATAGCGTCGAACGCGGAAGTGTTCAGATGCTTTTCCCTCTGCAAGTACAGTTGTTGTTTTTTGGACGGCATAATAATATTGGTATATATAATCTTGGAAGGTTAGGATCCATATGAGTGGGCTGCCGATTGCCGTACATTCATTGGATATTTAATAACATGGAATGTGTAAGTAGCCATTTCAAAATATGGGATCCGACAATGGGCTCGAATACCTATGATTTTCATACAATAACCTTTTGAAGGTAATTTTGCAATCATACCTTGAGAGCAAATTTGTGTGAAAAACAGTCTCCTCAACTAAGGGCTTTGGACGGAAAATTATGAGCCATCACACTCAAATACATTGTTTTAACCACTGCCCTGGCTGTGACCTGACATGTGCCTTATTCGAATTTTCTGTATTTCTTTTAGATTCGCTCATGAAGAGACTGTTCTATTTGCCGCCTTGCCGCTACCGCTTGACGGTATTAGAATCGGAAGATAAACGAAGGGACGTGTTTTCGGCTTGATGTGGGTTAAAGGCGGAGCTCATCCTGTATCCGAAGCTTCGCGCTTCGAAACCCGCTCAGTGGGCGCACCATGGGTCTCCCTAACACAAGACGGCCGACACGAGGAGTGGCAGATCCAGGAGTATTATTCGCAAATGCCAATTGGTAATAGGTCAAGGTTGGCCACTAGGAGAATGCCTGCAACATTATAACTTCGGATATAAGCTTATCATTCTTATCGCTTCTTGAGAGATCCCATCACCGACTGAACTCAACAGATGCACTCTTGAACCAATCAGCTAGACCACTCTGTGACCGGTCAGTGAGCCACTCTTGACCGTCAGCTGACCAACTTCTGTGACCAATCAGACGAACCACTCTGTGACCGTCAGCTGACCACTCTGTAGGACCATCAGCTGAACAAACTCTCTATGACACAGTAGCTGAACCAGTGGACCACTCTGTGACGCGTGCAGCTGACCACTCTGTGACCGTCAGACTGGACCAACTCTGTGCACCATCAGCATGACCACCTCTGTGACCATCATGACCCACTCTATGTGACCGGTCAGACTGAACCCTCTGTATGTTCAGACTGAAGCGCACGGTGTAATGACCGGTTACAGACCGCACCGCCGCCCGCCCTCGCTGCCGTCGTCAGCTGACACACACTGTGACCGTCAACATACCCACTCTGTACCGTCAGACTACACCTCTGTGACCGTGTAGCACTGACCACTCATATCCCGTCACTGAACCACTCGTTGACCGATAGACTTACCGAGCTCTTAGTAGACCGCTCAGTGACCACTCGATGACGGTCAAGCTTGAACCAACTCTGTGAACCGTACAGGTGACCACTCTGTGACCGGTCAGACTGACCACTCTGTGGCCGGTCAGCTGAACCACTACTGTGACCTCACTCCAGCTGACCGAGCTCTGTGACCGTCAGCTGACCACTCTGTGACCATCAGCTGACCACTCTGTGACCGTCAGCTGACCACTCTGTGACCGTCTGCTGACCACTCTGTGACCGTCAGCTGACCACTCTGTGACCATCAGCTGACCACTCTGTGACCGTCACCTGACCACTCTGTGACCATCAGCTGACCACTCTGTGACCGTCAGCTGACCACTCTGTGACCGTCAGCTGACCACTCTGTGACCACTCTGTGACCGGCCGACCGACCTGACCATCCTGAGACCGGACACCCGCCGGCACCCCGGGCCCGGCGGGCCGGCATGGTGTAATGACCTGTTTCAGCGCACCGCCCGCCCCGCCCGCTGCCGTCTCGCGCCACTAATGATAATGGATCTAATGAAAGGTGGGGTGGGGACGCGGGAGTCGGCGGGTCAGCGGAGCCAGAGGGGGACGTCAGGTAGCCGAGGCTGCCGTCACAGAGAACACAGACACACACACGGAGAGAGACAGGCAGACTGCAGTCCCCCGGAGGCTGGCGGGCACGCGGCGGCGATGGGCCGACCTTCATCTGGACATGAAGACGGGGTTCGGATTTTTGACGCTGCGGCATACGGTCAGCGCCATACGGTCGGCGGTCACAGGTGTGGCATTCACGCACACCAGACTTCTATTAACACGAGCTCAAACTGACGGGACGAGATAGGAGGTCACGCTGAGAGGGTTATACGTTATACTGATGCGGTACAGACTACAGACCAGGCAGCGTAGATACTGTGCCGCACGACACTGCGTTATCTCAGGGTTAGGCTCCTGTGCGGAGCTGCAGTCTCCGCCTGCCGGCCGGCCGGCCGACGCGGCGGGCGGATCCGTCGGCTGCGCGGCGCGCACTCAGCTCAGTACCGCCGTGGGTGATGACCGCTGAAACACCCTCAGCCGGTGCGTCGCAGCGCGCCACCGCCATCCAATGCCCTGTCTATCCCGGCTCCCAGGCTGCGAACGCCGCCCCGCGGGCCAGCCGCGCCGCGACCAAATCCCATCAATTCAGGAATAGGAGGCACGGTGGACGTTTACGGCTGGAGCATCAGCCAATTAGAGGCGTCCTGGTCCGGCCGCCATTCAGCGCCGAGCCGCGCCGGGTGGGGCGCTCCGCCGGCTGGTCCCGGCACCGCTGATGCAGTGCTATTATGCAGCATAATCAGAAGCGTTGTGCGCCGATCAGGGGTCACGGTTTATGGTGACTCTACGCGGCCCTGTAAGTGCCCGGCGGCCCGAGAGCGGCGAGGAGGCGACACGAGATGGTCCGACATCACACACTGCGGCGAAGAGTGCCGCGCCGCGCTACTGCGGCCGTCTCGGCGCAGCGGCAGCGATTGCGTCAGGTGGGCTGCGGGTCGGAGCTGGCGTCGAGTGTTTACTCTGCCGCCAGCTGCGGCACCGGTGGCGCGGTGGTGGCAGTTCTGACGCGGTTCACGGAGGAAACTGCGGCTATTTTGCCACTGGTGTGACGATGTGAGCTCAGCCGCTGTCTGTCCGATACACGTCGTTTTAGATTGTACCGTACTATCATACGTGGAGGTCTTGGATTGAAGTTAAAATTCTGAACACTACTTCCAATGAATAAATGCGTCTTGCTGCACAAATATAGTGATGATGATGATAATGATTGGGGCTTCCGCCGCAACAAGATATGGCGCCCAATGCACAAATATAGATGCAAGATCATTACTTGGATATTTAGGTTCATAACATGTTGAACAAAATGTGTTGAGATAGTATATACAGATAATGCAGTTTGACAAGCCATGAATCTGTCTGACGCTAGCCCGACTGATGGTGTGTAACGTAAGAGGCAGGAAGGAAGGGTGAACTATTCCCTTTAAGTCCCACTGCCAGACAGGCCAAAAAGGATGGAAGGGGTGAGGTGGTGAGTCAGGGTGATACGGTGCATAGCGCATGGTAAGAGCAGCCCGAGTGACTGTTCAGTTAAAAAGTATATACAGCTTATTGTCAAAGCTGCAAACGTAGCTGATAGGGAGGTAGGCAAATTATGAACATATTTGATGCTTAGTTCAGCTACGTCGACGTCAAAGTGCTAAAAATCCAAGAGTTTGTATTAATGCCGCTGTATTATCGAAGAGCTTGGTTCTTTCGAACATATTATTTAACAAGACACATTTAAACAGTACAGTTCCTATGGATGCACGTATATCCGACATGTTTGTTGCGTTTTAGATCACAACTCAATTTACCGCTGTTTTAAATAGGTACCTACCTATGTTGTGGTTCATATCACTCTAAGGGTTTGGTTAAACGAACTATGGTCTGTCAACTATGCTTTAAGTTTCCCTTTGGATGAAAATAACATTATGACAGACACAATATATAGCAATATTGGGGTAGTGTGCGTGTGGCATGCCCAACAACTCGACTAATGTGGACTACCATATGTGGCTTAGGTACATCTGTCGATCCATATGTGAGTAGTTAAGTGTGCTCTAGAGCTATGCATTTGCTTGAAAGATTAATGAAACAAATAAAATAAGATAAACTGGAAGTACTGGCCTGAGCTGAGTGTAATGGATAACAACACACCTCAGCGTTACCTAATATTGCCAGAAGTTCTGGCATGAGTATGACAAACGCACTGTCAGAGGTGTATCCAGGGGAGGGAGCAATCTAGCCATGCCACCCCCCCCCCAATCTGAAATCGGAATAAAATTGACATATTTCCTGATATAAAAGAAAATATAAGCAATTTTGACAAAGGAAAGTTTGTTTTAAATCAGCTATCAATGCATAAGCAAGCAGAATCCGATGAGCTTTCATAATTATATAAGACTTTTTGGACTTTGCCACCTAAACCACCGGTGGCCCCTCCCAAACTACCGTTCTGGATCCACCCCTGCGCACTGTACCTATAACACGATTACGGCAAAGGTAAAGTTAGGTCACAAAGCAACATAAACAATGTATTCACGGAAATAAAGTAATTGAATCAGGAAAGTTTTGGACACCTTTCCTTGTAACAATAATGTAACATGTCATGCAAATCAGCACATTTTTTTCCTTCTTATCGGTCGTCCTCTTGTTTCATGAGAAAGAGACTTGGAAAGCTTTAATTACATAGTTTTCCCAGCTTTGGTATATGGCAAACAATGACAATTATATAGGCCGAAATAATCAAATCATTTATCACTCGAAAGCGTCACTCGGGGGTCGAAAGCGGGGGGGACGGGGGAACGCCCCCTCCTCAACAACGGCAAACAGGGCCACGTTCCCCCTATAATTTTCGTATTTTAACATTACGCCTACCCAGCTAACAATTTGACGTTGTCGCTACGTTGTGACAAGGTTGTAACACAACTACACAACCGTCTGTGATAGCGTTAATTTTGCCAAACTCCCTAGGGCCGTTGTTCCAAAACGTTACCTTGTAGCGCTCACAAAACGTTGAAACAACGTTGCTACAACGTTACTTTTGGCAAGCATAGCTAACGTGACTTGATTGGTCGATCATTAATCTTAGTAAGATGGTGAATATGCTCAATTTAGATAACTGTACCACATTGCGAGCTGTTCTTTCCTAGTTACAAGAACAAATTTGTGACATCATAACGATACAACGTTGCTGTAACGAATAACAGCGACGTTTATACAACCTTTTCTTCACAACATTCACGACGTTGTCGCAACGTTGTTAAAACGTAAAATTTCATCTTTATTTTGCACAATGTTGTTACAACGGTATCTGTTACCTGGGTATAGCCTTTGCATGAAAAAATCGACTTCAGAATGCTGAATACCTACGTCCCCCCCCCAAACTCTCGGTTCGTGGCGCCGTCTAGCTGATCACTGCAAAACAAGCACGATAACTCTTCCTCTGGATACCCGTTCTAAAAAGGAATGAAATGTCTTCATGCCGTAGCTATCCGTGACTGAGCCGTCGCCAGTCAGCCGCCATACCTGGACCCAGACCAGTCACAGTCAGCCGCCATACCTGGACCCAGACCAGTCACAGTCAGCCGCGACGCCATGACAGAGGAAGGCCAGCTCACTGACCCCGACCCCGCAGCTCACCCTTTCGCAGCGCCGAGCCCGGACGGCACAACCCGCCCCGGCACCCAGCGTCGCCCCGGGCCGCACACGGCGTCACTTCCTCACCTGTCACGGATCCTTCCGACACGGCACACGGCTCGTCAGTCTGACGTGGTTTGGGCACGGTCAACACAGCTGGGATGGGCCGCCACCCCTCCGCCGCTCGGTTCTCTCTCCCTCCCGCCTTCCTCAGCGGCAGCCGGTGGCGGCGCCACCGCCGCGGGGCATGGCGCGGGTTCAGTGCAGACTTAGGCCGGGCTGCACCTGCTCAGTAGCGATGGCGCGGAGCGGATTCAGCGCAGAGGCAAAAGACGAAAACGCCAGCACTTTCATCATCAAAGGATCAGTGTAGAGTGTAGACATATAAAATCCAGAGGCGGTCGCAGGCGGGGGGAACATCCGGGTCATGCCACCCCTAAAGGGTCATGAGGGTGGCACATATGGTTTGCCCTCCCTCCCCAAAGTGACTAGTGGGCGGGCCAACCAATCACCCGAAAGGCCCACCAGGGCTCCAGGTCAGAATGGGCCCTTTTGAGGTCAGAGAGGTTCTTCTGAAAGCCAGAGGAGCCCAACTAGATGCCAGAATGGCACCCTAAAGACTACAGTGAGTCCTCTTGAGACCAATGTGGCCCTCTGGAGCTCGGAGTGGGCCCTCCGGAGCAGGAAGTGGGCCCTCTGGAGACCAAAGTGGGCCTTCTGGAGGTCAGAGGGGGCCAAAGGTATCAAGAGGGTCCACTCTGATCTCTAAGAAGGCCCTCTCAAGGTCGGAGAGGGTCCTTTGAAGGTCAGGAAGGGCTCTTTGAGGCCAAAGGGGCCCTCTGAAGACCAAAAGGTCCCTCTTAAGGCCCAATGACCCTCTGAAGGCGAAAAGGCCCAATGGGGTTGGGGACTGATTTTTTGTTTTTATTTCTATACAAGGTAGCGTAATTTTCTATATTTATATATATATACCTCCTAAACGCAACTAAGAACCCCTTCTGTCCCAAATCTACCATTTCACCTTCGTATTTGATTAAAAAACATCCTTGATGTGACGTCACATATGAGTTGCAGGCGTCTATCCGGGTATCGGGACAAATAGCTGGGCTGTCTTTGTCCCAATAACCGGCTAGACGCACCCATTTTCGATGGTGCTTGCGACGTCTCTGACCTGAATGTGTTTAAGGCCATACAAAAACGGTGGCGGACATAGTAGGTTTGGAAACATATGATTGATATAGAGACATTAGTATCACTTTGAAGTAGATTACTCTGTTTCGGATAAATATGCAATAGTTATTCGATTATGTGCTTTTATTTGCAAGAAGTTTCAGCCATACACCCACATGTTAAGGATCAGCTTAAGGAAAACATTTATTAAACAAAGTTAGAAAGAAAAACGATAATAACACAGAGAAAGCATTTCACCTCACCGGATCAACACTTGTTAAACATAGTAACCGAGTTACATCCGCTAATGTTAGGGCATTATCTTTGGCGGTCTACAGCACACTGTTCAGGCAAACGGGTGTGCCGTGCCGTTTCCATTTCTTTTGCATCCAGGCAGGAAAGTCATCTGGCTTCACCAGTGGCTGGACTTCTTTTCTTGAATAGTGGTCTATGTCTTGCAATATGTCAGCGGTACCCGTAAACTCAGCTGGTACCCCAGGTGCTCTGTGAGGCCGGCGTGGCAGGCGCGGACGGGTGACCCCGCCCGCCGTTGACAGCAGGGAGTACGGCTAGTGCCGCGATCGCCAAAAGTTCAACCGGGGCTGTTGGGTCTCGAACCCGACCAGACCGCTTACAAGCCCGCTCCCCTGTCCTCTTGGCTGTCCCGTCAACGAGATCCATTGCTTCGATGGAGCAGCAGGTCTTGCCCTTTGGAGTCCGTGTGTAGTGGCCCCCGGCAGTCATGGCGCCACAGGGTCACCCTCAAAACACAACCCGACAGCTAAACACCTATTGTCGGGAGTGTACACTGTCACGAGTGAAGTAGGTACCTTCAAAAGAAAGTTGACACCTTTAACCAGGTTATCGACACAGAATCAGTTCCCCTAAAAACATGAGACACGTACCAATCTCAAAATATCAGGAGCGTCTCTCAACGCAGCTCCCCTCCCCGACCCCCGGGGTGCCGCCGCTCCTTTTTTCTTTTTTGACCACCGAGACTGGCAGTCAGACCAGCAGAGTTCAGAAAGGTATTTATTCATACCGTAGGTCAAAAAATGTTTAATCTCCTAAATGAAAGAGCCCTTCTAGAGTGCAGAATAACAATGAGAATAAACCATTTTTTCTGCACTCTATTCCTGCAACTGTTGAATAGGACATTTAACATGTAACCCAAAAGAGAGGTATTGAGAAAACTGGCATTCACCAGTGCGAAGCTCGTGCGGTTACCTTATTCAAACCGACTTCACTCTGAACTACTACGCTGAGGAGCGTAAATTTTTCGAACCCTAATGGGAAACAAAAAAAGTGCGACTCTAAAACATAGACTGCGGAAGTCATAAACCACTTTCTAAATGAATCGTCGCCTCATATCGCTCTGATTCCAAGTTTCCTACAACATACAACTATCCATGATTTACCTGAAACTACTTTTGTCACCGCCGCGCAACAAAATGTATTTTTTTCCAACTCATGTTTCACGTCACTGCTACAAGAACCTTGATAATAATTGTTTTGTTTTTAGTCATTCTTAGTTAATTTATAATATATTTTGTTTGTTTGTTTAAATATTCATTATAACAAATTTGTATCTTCATTATGCGCCCAAAATATTGGTACTTTAGAAATAGGCCCCAACCCCATTGGAGGCCAAATGAGTCCTCTGAAAGCCAAAGAGGCCATATTAAAGCCCTCTGCAGCCCGTGCAGGTCAGAATGGTCCCTCTGAAGTTCAGAGTGGGCCCTTAGGAAGCCAGAGGGAGCCCACTGGAGGTCAGAATTGGTATTCGAGAGGCAGGATTGGGTCCTCTGGGCGCAGTGCGCCGAAAAGCGCTAACAAGACCGCGCGGAGCGTGGCATCATAGTTTTTTATAGTTGGAAGACCACACACAGCGTGGTAGTGCGCAACTTTCCAAGCATGCTAGCCATTTAATTAGGGGAGAGCTGCGCAGGAACCAAACAGCTACTGACCTTTAAAGAGTTTAGAGCGCTTCGGAGGCGCTTTAGGGCGATCAGGGCCCTCTCTGAAAAACCAGAGAGCCCCTTGGACGTTGAAAAGATCCCTGTGTATGTCAGAGGGGCCCTGGACAGATTGAGAGGGCCCTGAGTTGGTCAGAGGGCTCCCTGAACAAGTCGAATGGGCCCCTAGCTAGCACAGAGGGTCCCTGTTAGAGTTATACATGGGGCGGCTATCCCCATGGCTGGCCGACCCCCATGGCTAATGGGGTGGGCCGGACTGGAAAATCTACGAATAAATCATGGCATAGTGGCTAATGGCAATGTGGCTGCATAGCTTCTACGTAGAAATAGTTTTTTGCATCATCTTCCGAACACCAATCATGGTAAAAAGAAACCTTGCCATTTTGCACAACAGTAGACTGGAAGGTAAGACTTAAAATATGAATTCGCCAAAAATCCCTTGCGGCCTGAACAACGGCCAAAGCCCTTGACATTGGAGTGGCTGTGGCTGGCCGTGGCTGTGATGCCATGGCTGTGGGGCGGCTTGGCCAAGGAAAAGTGCAGCCATGTTAAACTCTAGTCCCTGTGCAGTTCGGTGGGCCCTCTGAGCATGTTGGTAAGGCAATAAAGCAGCCAGCACAGTCCTTTACCAGGTCCGAAGGGCCCCTGAGCAGACTGGGGCCCCCTGGACAGACCAGAGAGTCCCTTGGAAGTTCGAAGGGCCCCCGAACAGGTCAGAGGGGCACCTTCCCAGACCAAAATGAAAATGGTCCCTGAGAGGAACAGAAGGACCTCTGAACACGTCGGATGGACCCCTAGCCAGCACAGAGGGCCCCTGGGAATGTCAGATGGCCCTATGAGCATGTCGACAAGGCGACAAAGCAGCAAGCGCAGTCCCTTGCTAGGTCAGAACGGTCCCTTAAAAAGCTGGAGGCCCTTTGGACCGACCAGAAGCACCTGAAAAGTTCAAAGAGCCCTTGTGCAGATCGGAGGGGCTGCTGACCAGACCAAAAGAACCCCTGGGTGGGTAGGAAGGGCCCCTGAACAGAACAAACTGGTCTCTAGCCAGCCAGTACGGAGGGCCCCAGAGCAGGTCTGAGGACCCGTTGAGCATGTCGGCAGGGAAACAAAGCAGCCAGCGCAGTCCCCGGCCAGGTCGAAGGGACATCTGAACAGGCCGAATGGACCCCTTGACAAACAAGAGGGGCTTCTTGGAATGTCAGAGGGGTTCCTGGTCAGTGCGGAAGGGTCCAAAGCACGTAAAGATCACAGGCAAAGATTAAATACAAAGAGGACTTACTCCACAATAAAATACAATACAATCGGAGCTTAAGGGTATATTGATTGTAACAGTCTTCGTCAGCGATTAAAGAGCATTCGGTAACACCCGAAATCTTCAATTGTAATACTTGTCTTGTGGAGTAAGCCCTCATTGTATTTAATCTATATCACGGATCACCCACTCTACACCATGTCTTTCCGCAGATCCCAGCTGAGCCCCTGAGCAGGTCGGAAGGGAGTTGAAAAGGCTGGAGAGGCCCCTAGACGATCCGAAGGGCCCCTTGGCCTTTTAACAGTAAGAATGCAGTTGCCCAGGGAAAGAAACTCTAATTTGTCGCGCCGCTCCTTGGCGCAATTTAAAATACAACTTATATTATGATATGCGACTAAAAAAGTCGTGCAGTCTCTCGACGTATTTATGTGTTATTTTGCTACTTTCCTTTGGGAAAAAATAGTTTGCTTTAGCACTGTTTTACCGCACTTTTAAGCGCACAATAACATTTGAAAGATGCACACCATACGCAATGTGACGCATTAAAGAGAATGCATATACATTATACAGGGCAAATTACTCGAAATTTTGCGCCGCTCCGCGGCGCAATTCCATGTATTGAGCCTACGTTTGGGGAAAGTTGGTATGGCTGATTCCAAATTGTTGTTGCTGTTTCCAAAACTGATATGTCAGTTTGCTAAATCCAGCTCCTATTGTATTGTATTGTATTGTATTAAACATCAGCTGACCCCTTCCACACATATAGGGCTGTTACAGGGTCCTTGTCGTACATGTTGATGTATATAAGTTGCAGCCTTAGCTTTGTCATTATAATACAGAAGCTAACACAAGCCTAAAATACACTTTACCTGCCAAATAAAAAGACATGGCATATACAAAACAAAATAAATTTCTAATCACCGCCCAACAAAAAAAAAAAAATTTTAAAACCACTTAAATAAAACTAGACTTACATTGCCATGCCTAAAACAGATCACAAGCGGCGTCACCGTTCGGGGCTGCCACACCAGTTTCCTATTACGTTTTTGGCCCACACTGGTACTTAATAGATAGAGCAATCCAGATCCACTATTTAGAAAACAAAATAACTATTGAACCAGCGATGACGATCTAACCAGATAATTTCGCTTTTCCGTGAGCTGGTTCTGGCCTGGCAAAAGACAAATGGTCCGACTCGGCGCGTGTGACCAGGCCACACGTCCCGGGTTGGAAAACAACCCCCGCTCGACAGTAGCGAGGGTTCCCCACTTAAATAATTCTTATAACCTACCAAAGATCAAAATAATTAACCATACTGGGCAGCCCGAAAAGCCATTCATATGTTTTAGAAAATCTGAGATATGTTCATATTTCCGCCACCTGAAAGCAACTCTGCTTGCAAAGTTAAATACCTTCGAATTATTACCAAGAGCACCGCAAACTGGTACGCTCCATACACTTGAAACAATATCTTACATTGGGAAAAATACCATGGCGTCAATTAGTCTCAGGCATGTTTCATAACAGGAAGCACCTGATTTTAGAATGAAGAATGGCGACCAGAATCCAAGCAAACGATCCGTTACTTGCTTTACATGCTAGCTCCCAAGACAGAGAACTAAATCCGAGTGATGCCTAATTTTATCTTACTTTCTCTTGCAATAATAAACCTCCGCCCAATGAAGTAAATAAGTTGAGAGAGTTTACTATTGAAACGGATCCATAACTGCCCAAACGTCTAATCAGCACGCACACAATAAACTCTGATTTTTCTGGCAAATTCACTAGACATTGCCAGTTCGCGTTCTAGACTGAATACCAAAGTACGTCATCTGTGAACAAACCTGCTGTCAAGGCTTTTATTGCATACTCTTACTCTGTCTGCAGGGACGACCAATAATCCGATCTGACATCATCTGCATCGGGGCACCATCTAATGATTCGAAACCGTTAAATCCATTCGGAGAATGTGACACGAAGTCTTTACCATAGCGACTTTGTAAGCAACCGGCCTAAGCATGTACGCCTGGAAGAAGATCTCCAATTCGTGATCTAAAGGAGGATCCGAAAGACTTTTACACCGATTTTTACTGCGAACTGGCCACTAAGTAACTTTTAAACCACTGAGGACATATCTTGCAATTGTTCTAGCTTATTTAACAGGGTTGTATGGATCCACTACATCAAAACAGCGACTTAATCAATCAGCGGTCAGCCAGGGTAATCTCTGAGCGATCCATTCCGTCAAAATCTCTCCAGTCACTGATAGTAATGCGCGTACAATTAGCATAATTGTTCTAAAGCCATTGCTGATCGCTGCTGTATAGGTTTCCCTATTAAATAGCTTTCAGTTGTTGCAATACCAATTTTTTTACTACTTTTGTGATTGCTGGAACATTAGTTGATTGGTCTAAATTGGATCCATGCTAGATCACCTTTTTGTGCAACGGGGATAACTATGGCTCGCTTCCAGCTCGCGGAACAATCCCTGTGTCCGAAACTTTTGTTAAAATTCGTAGCAAATAACGACAGTAATAGCAAAACAGTAGCTTAAAATTTTCACTGGAATTCCCTCCAACGCTCGAGCTTTGTTTCGAATAAAAAAAATGACCTTCTCTAGTTGCATGAGAGTGACTGGGGAATATACGTAACCCGTCCTGTTATTACTCTGGGCAATCCTGCTTTTAAAGGTTCTCGAAGCCAATTTACTAAAGATCCACTAATACCTGTCGCGAGTTTCTGAACCCAATCGAGGTTAAAATACTTGTTCAGCTCGTTCGGTGTTAAATTTGACGGTTCTGTTGTCGGTCCCCGTTTTGGAGCAATGACTGGTCTCTAAAGTTGGTATGACCCATACCATACCTGTCATACTGCATCCTTATCTTTTCATCTGACCCTTTCAGCGCTTGGGAAGTGGCCCTTTCCAAGCTCGGAAAGGAGGCCTTTTCAACGCTCGAGAAAGAACTCTTTCTAGGCGCCCCTCCCCCTTTACGAACTCCTGGCTACGTGCCTGAGAGTGGGCTCTTTAAAAGTGAAAATGGCTGTCGTGAAGTCAGAGGGCCTTCTCATGAAGTTCAGACTGGGGCCTATGAAGGCCAAAGGGGCTCTGAAAGTGATAATACAGGGTGTTTCATAAAGAATGGCAATTTTACAATCGTTATTATATTCATATAAAACGGTTTATTTACACATTTCAAACACCCCTACACATCAGAACACTGGGAAATTTGCATTTATGTACTTAGTTTGTCTCTATCTAATAAAACGGCTCCAGGACAGCTCCCTGAAGTTCGATACACTTTTTGGGTCTTCCGCGGAGGTGGCGCACGGCCTGGAACACTTCTCCACAGTCCATGGAGTCAGCCAAAATCCTGCACTGTTGCCTTCAGCTCGTCCAGGGTTGTTGGGGGTGCCCTCCTCAGCTCTGCCAGGGCCACAAACCAAAATCGACCAAATAGCATATTAATCCGTGAGAAAATGTCGTGAACATTGTATAAATTCCGTAACCAAACACACCAAAATGGCGTATTTATCCATTGAGCCCAGTGAGGTGAATCCTGACATATTCCACCCGCAAACGGCTATGACCAAGGCTATGACGACAAAATTGACATGAAACTTGTTAAATATCCAATGTTTAGCAATTTTCAACAATACTTGAAAGTTTGCACATGCTCTACCTATTTTATACATAAGAACTTGCGATTGTAAAAATGTCATCCCTTATGCAACAACCTGTGGCCTGTTGTGATTTATTTGCAAATCCTGGTCACGGATGTGTTAATTGTTCACGCCATTTTCTCACGGATTAATATGCTATTTGGCCGATTTTGGTCTGTGGACCTGACAGAGCTGAGGAGGGCACCACCAACAACCCTGGACCAGCTGAAGGAAACAGTACAGGAGTTTTCTAACTCCATGGACTGCGGAGAAGTGCTCCAGGCCGTGCGCCACCTCCGCGGAAGACCCAAAGTGTATCAAACTTTAGGGAGCTGTCGTGGAGCTGCTTTCTTAGATAGAGACAAACCAAGTACATAAATGCAAATTTCCAAGTGTTCTGATGTGTATGGGTCTTTAAAATGTGTAAATAAGCCGCTTCATATGAATATAATAACGGTTTTAAAATTGCCATTATTTATGAAACACCCTGTAGGCCCTCGCATGTCAGGTTAAAAGCTATAGAAGATTATAGAAACAGACTCTGGTGTACAAATACCCTTTCAAATCAGCGTAGGGCCTCTCGTTCCGACCGAGGGCCCTTTCAGACCAACCAATCCCCCTTGCCAGGCTGCCCCCCAAAAAATCTGACGCTAAAAAAAATGCATAATGATTATTGCATTTCAGGACTTATTTTAGACAGCAAGAGGTGGGTGCTGCACATTTTGGGCTACTGACATGCTAGTCGCTAGAGGCAACTAGGCCTTTTATAACCATTTATGAAAGCCCACCAAAAAAAGTTTCAAATTCCGTCAGGGGTGAACGAAACCAAGGAGGGCGCTAGTGCCAGTCCCCCTAAAACAGCTTAAAAGTGAAATCGGACAATAACTAACGCATTTTCTGATTTAAAGAGACAACAAAAGTGTGATTTTAACCAGTTTTTCATGAACAAAAAATCGACGGATGTCCTATGAGTTTTATTTAATTTTGTCCAAACTTCTGAAATTTGTATCCAAAATCATTTTGTGTTTTTCAGACAGGTTGAGCGCTGAAGGCACGCAGCCGTAGTCCAATAAACGAAATAAAACGGGATAAGGTCATGTATGCAATGCAAGGGTGTAAGATCATTTTCAGTCTTATTCAGGCTTCAGCACCCAAATTGGCCTTCAGCCCCCTAGCTTCGGCGAAGAAATGGGTCAAATCCCAGCAGAACTCTGTGTATGGTGATTCTTGATGATACTTAAAGCGAGTTTGTCCTGCTCAGCCCTGAGCCCTGAGCCCCGCGTTTTCTTGAGAAGCTGCGCCCCTGATGCAATGCTTGGAAGTTTAAAATGAAATCGTAATAAATAACGAATGTATGATTTCGAAAGAAGATCATAAGCTGCTATGGAACAAAAGTGAGTGATAAGTACTTGAAGACGATTTGTTTATTTAAGGTGAGACATTACTGAAACACTTTACTACTTGTAGTTGGTTCGCTGCAAGAGCAAATGATCGTCAATTTTAAACCATGGAAAATGACTATTTTGAATATTTAGGAACGCTCAGCTCAATAAGGAATTATCTTACTAAAAATAAAACAGACATGATCAAACTTTAAAGTTTATGAAGCAAAGCACATATCGAGCAAGTTAAATGTTCAGCATTGTTACCATGAAAATGCACCTCTGCTGCTTCCACCACTGCACTGGCACGCGACTTCGACGTTGTTGCGTCTCTTTTTTCTTTTCTTTTTCCTCCCGGTTAGCCAATTGGCTATGGCCGAGGAGAGGGGAAGTTACTACACCTTTTTGCACTCGCATTTGATCATTCAGCATAACTGTTTGAACGGCAATTTCAACAATCATCATTCGTCAAGACAGATCGGCTGCTGACGTCCTAATTTAACAGATGAGCAAAGCTATTTTAACACTAGTCACTAATTTACTCATTCTGTAAAACTGTTTGATAATAGCCGTTTTCACGATGGATTATCTTGCGCGAAATGTTTTAAAACATTTTAAAATGTTTTCAAATGTTTTAGTAGTAGCCGTTTTCACGATGGACTAATTTGCGAAAAAAAAATGTTCTAACCCTCGGCTTACGGGACCGTTGGGCGAGGGTTAAAACATTTCTCGCAAATTAGTCCATCGTGAAAACGTCTACTACTAAAACATTTTAAAACATTTTAAAATGTTTTAAAACATTTCGCGCAAAATAATCCATCGTGAAAACGGCTAATTCAACTTGATTTCGACAATGGTAAAAAAATTTCGTTACTTCAACATGATAATTATAAAACGGCTAAAACGGCTATATAGCTTTTGATAGTGTATATAGCTTTTGAGCGTTAAGACTGAAATAGATGGGCGATCAGAATAATTGCTCGTCGGTCTGCATAACTGCATTTCAAAATTTTGTTCACTTAAAAAAGTTTCGATTTATGTTGAAAAACAAACTTTTCAAATTTAGACCAATCCGGTCGCAGGCATGTTGTTGTTTTGATAGTACCGGGTCATTGCAAGCACAAATGAACATATGTTATGAAACAACAATATACCTGCGGTGGATAGTTCACGAGAAAACCCCGCTGACAGTATGTGTCCCGTGACAGAACGTGTCCCGTTCTGTTAGGTTCTTCCTCATTCCTCTCAGATTGCTCCGACAGTCGTACGACGTTGCAGACTCTGTATTGCAGTCAGGCACAGCGGCAACAGAGACAGACACTGACAGCGTCCTCACCCCAGCTCCTCTCGGCCCCGTCTGCCGCACCCCGCGTGGCCGGCCGCGCCCGACCCCTGGCCGCTCGCCGCCGGTCACGCGCACGGGCGAACCCAGGCGTCCAAGCGGCCGGCCGCCCATCAGGGGCGAACTCAGGCGCCCACGGAGGGTAGGCACCCCAACACTCTTCCCCTTTCACAAATCGGCGGCTTCTCGGTACAGCAACTCCGGCAGCCGAACCTTGCTCGTCGCACCATCAAGTCGCCGACGACCAGCGCGTGCGGCCCCGTCTTGCGAGTGCGAGACCAGCCCAATAAGGGGCGCGCCAACCAGAGACCGCAGCGCTCCGCTGTGCCAACCCACCGAGCCGCGCAGCCAACCCACCCAGCGTCGCCGCCCACCGTCTGGGGGCAGAATACACCTCCAACTACACTCTCCGCCCGGCCCAGAAGATCCGGCTTACCGTCCGCTCCGCTGTCCAACGGCGACAACCTCGTGGCCCTCTAAAATTGTTCTAATATCTCGAGATAAATATCACATACCATCAAGGGTGGGAAGAACCAATCACCTCCCAAGAAAAAGTCGCACCAAAGATCTAGAGAGTCTGAGAGAGGAAACAAAAAACTGCACCTGTCCACGTTCCCCTGCAGCGAACACTCGTGACATTTGGTCGGAATACACTGAAACAAAACAACACTTAAAACGTAATGTACATTGCCCGGCATCAAATATATTCGAAATACCCCAGCCACCTGACGGCTGCCTGACGAACACTGGAGCGGTAGCTGGTGTAGGCCGTCTCCCAAACAACCTCAAGGTCTAGCCGGCACAAAATCACTACCGCTCTCTAGTGCATCCTAAGCTACCCACATAGTGACACGGGCGAGTTACGTATGAAGCGTATATATTTAAAAAACCACGACCAATCTGAGTAAAATATATACACGATGGGCCGGACACCGAGGGTTCCACTATGGGTCGGTGGTAGGTGAGGGCAGAAGCAGTAGCGAAGCTCGGAGTTGGTGCGTGTCTAGAATGTGATCCCCAAGAATACAGAGCCATACCACAGCACATAGTTAAAAGCAACGAGAGCGAGAGCGCGAACAGCTAGATATATAGATACTAGCATATACATATTATTAGGAATATAAGTTTGGACAAGCAAGGCGAGTCGTTTCGCATTAGATAAGTACTGAAAGCCACACTTCGGAGTCAGAAAAATTAGGCACTGTAGTCACAGAAACTAACCAGTTTTTCGGATCATCACGACCCCCTTGTCAAAAGTTTTACACATGGACATGACCGTGAGCACATCATCAAAGCAGTTATTATCAATATTCAAAACATCGGAGTTCGTTGTGTGTCACGCGCTAATGACACAAACAAGTGGACTTCCGTTGCCAAAATTTCGCTTAATGATTCCCGGCTATCACTTTATTGAAAGCGACAATGGCCCTGAGACAGATTTCATATTTTTTGTTGAATAATTAATGCTGACCCTACTACACTCGCGTCTCGCAACTGTAAGTTCATTCGTAGAAGCTGATAACAGATTCCTGGCTTGTCGAAATCTAAGTGTAGCTTGCTTGATAACCCTACATGCCAATGACTCAAAAATGCCGCCTTTTTCATTCCCCACCTCGTAAGTCCCTCCGCGTGTCCGTATCTATTCATTTTTCCAAAACTCCTTTCCGTTTCCCCTACGATACAGGATTAGGAGCACACTTTACTGGACACCACTGTATACACACCAGTGTTATTCTGCTTATTTTGGAGTTTGTTCGATATCGATAACATCTTTCGAAATATCGCGCGTATAACGGGTACGCTGACACTGCTCCACTTGCATACTGCCACACAACCCCACTCGTGACACAACACTTTTTGAAAAGCCCCGTAGAACCTTCGTTAATATGGTAACTAAAGCCATTTTTTGGTTTTCTCTTTTTTCCTATTTTTCAATGAAAACGTTCGTCTAGCCGACATATATCCAGACTAGCGTCATGGACAACAAACCATCAGGGACCAGCAGATTGACAAATATCTTCAAATTTAAACATTTCATCCCCGATCTGTTTTGCGCAGTGTGATTGATCCTATATGCTCTCAGGATCACCCCCAATATCTACTACTGCCTTTTTGGTACGTTTGTCATGAAAAGTAGTAATAATGGAAATAAGGAGCGCTATGAGATTAGTTCTGGCCTTTTCTGTAAATCTGAAAAAGTGAACAGGCCCCTGAAATCTCCTTTGTGGATCAAAACATCCAAAAAAGCAGATCTGGCCGTTCTTTTCCCATCAACAAATTAAACTAATAACATGAATGAGAATTGTTGAGCCCGAGGGAAAGCTGCCGAAGTCGCTATCCCTCCAGCCAAATGAAAACACATCCCATCCCATACAATATACTAACCAAAACCAAGTATTGGCCGCCGCTATATTCTTAACATGCTCCAAAATATCTCACCTGAAAGGTTGCTTCAACAAGTGAGAGAGCGCGAAGCTTCCACCAAGCTAAACCCGATACCGCACCAGCGCATCTGCCATATATATAAGAGCATATATCGAGTATTCTTGCACATCTGCTCGTAACACCACCGTCACTCAAGACCAGTCTGATCAAATCTATAAATTTCTTGTTCGTTATCGTATATCTAAGTTTACACCTAGAATGATTTCTTCAGTACCTCTAATCCGTTTCCGTTCACCGGTACCATCGTGGAATAACGGACTACAGAAACTGACCAATCGACTGCCTGCAGGGATTGAAAGACTTTCAAACCTTTTCAGCAAAAATCCTGACTATCTTTATGTACGAATCCGAACTTATACCTACAGCGGACGAGATTGGCCTGCTGTAGTTGGTGGCCAGATCTCCCTTTTTTTGGAGTTTTGAATCCAACAAAGGGCCACAGGGCTTCACTTTCAGTTTACAGAAAGCCCGACTAACTCAAACGCCTATATTCATTATTACTCTTTTCAATGACAAACGGTACCAAGAAAGGCCAGAAAATAGTTGGGGCTATTCCTGAGAGCAGCATAGGATCTGCAACTCAGAAACACTCGGGGAATGAAATTTAAACATTGGACAGAATTTGCATCTGCGATATCCTGAATGGTTGTCCATGACGCTCAATATGTCGCTAGACGAACCGTTTTTCATGAAAAATAAGAAAAGAGAAACACCAAAGAAATGCTTAGTTTTACATAAATAACGAAGGTCTAACGGGCTTCAAAAAAGTGTGTCCACGAGAGGTGTGGGAGTGGATTCACGTACCCGAATACGATATCGAAAACGTTGATACGAAAAAACCCAAAAGCGAAAAAAAACACTGGTGTGTATACGATCCATGTAAATGTTGCCCTAACATCAGCTTAGTAGGGAAACGGGAAAGATTTGGAAAAACGAAATACGAAACACCGCAGGGAACATACGAGTGGGGAATGAAAAAAACGCAATTTTTTTGTCCAATGTTAGGGATATCAAGCACATAGATTTCCGACCAGCCAGAATCGTGTTCACTTCAAGATGAATTACATCAAACACCGTGTAGTAGAATCGCATTAATTAGTTCAACAAAAAATATGATCTGGTCTCCAGGGCATTTCGCTTCAATAAAGTGATAGCGGGATTCCATTAAAAGCGAAATTTTTGCAAAATGGAAGCTCCACTTGAATTGTGTCATGTGCGCCGTGAAAAACAACGATGTTTTGCGAATATGTATTAACTGCTTTGATGATAGTGCAATCATTACTTAAAACCTTTGAACCAAGGGGTCGTGGATGATCCGAAAACTGTTAGTTTGAAATACTCCTAATTTCCGAACTCCGAAGTGTGGTTTAGATAAATTTAATGCGAAACGAAGTGCATTTCTTTCCAATATATATATATATATATATAATATATATATATATATATATATATCGCTCTCGTCTCGCTCTCGCTCTCGCTATCGCCTTCCGTTGCTCTTCTAACTACTGTTGCTCTGGTTAACTGCCTGTATTCTGGATCACCTCACACACACCAACTCCGAGCTGCCCATTCCTCACCTCCCACCGACGCATAGTGACCCTCCGGCCGGTCCGGCCCACCTCAAATATATCTATTTTTGAAACGTCAGATGGTCCGTCGCGTTTTTCATAAATATATACGCCTCATAAACGTAACTCGCCGTGTCACTGTAGCCGGAGGTTGGAACACTTAGACTGGCTGACAGCGGCCCGAGTTGACGCGGCCACAGCCTACCGCTCCAGTGTTCGTCAGGCTGCCAGCCAGGGGGTATCGATATATCTGCCGGCAACTGTACATATAAACACACGTCTACAGAAGAAAAGTACGCGTCATGTATCAAGATGCTCAAGTCTGTGACCCAGCTTGATATGATACGACGGGTCGGGATACACGACCGAACCGTGTAATGTAAGGTGCGGTGTCAGGATCGAGGACATTTGGCATGTTCCGTACCTTTGGTTCAGGATCTGCTTCCTCATGGCTAGGAACCATGCACGGGGATAGCCACATCAAAGGTATTGCGGATATATTCTGACCCTGTTCGTCACTGTCATCGGTACATTCGTGACTGGGTCGTTCTCTGGCGCACCGCCAGCACCTGCCCGTCTATCATCTGACTCTGGACGTCGCACACACCTATCGGCTACCCTGGCATCGACAGCATTCGGTTCCTCGCGGCTCATTTTCACGGGTTTCAGGTGGTTGTGATGGAGAACTTTGATACGCCCTTTGCGGTCACATACCTTATAGGTGACCTCCCTGCCAGCTGTACCGACCTTACCGACAATCGTCGCAGGTCCGGTGTACGGGAGACCTAGTTTCGGTTTACCACCGACGAAGACCCTGAAGTCCCGTGTCCACACCTTGTCCCCAGTTTCGTACTTACGGTTCTCGAGATCTCTGAGGGGGAACAGAATCTGCCCCTCGCAGGTTAACGTAATTCTGGCCGCCCGCAAGGAATAGGGTTAATTTCCAAACCAAGCAACATAAAGCAATTTTCAAACAAGCCAATTTTTAAAGCAACATAAAGCAAGCCAATTTCATGCCATGTGAGGAATCTAACGTTATCAAATTTGTCGGTTTAAGGTCAACGGGTGACCTTCCAGGTAAAGTGAATGACCTAAAATCGACCACGTCCAGAAATATAGATTTTTTCTGTTCGTTGTCATTATTAAAATTATGAAAATTATGAAATTATGAAAATCAGTTAAGGCGTGTGACCTTGGTGCCGGTCGGACGAATCTCGCGCGCTCCCGGCATGCCAGCTGCGTGAGCGCCGGCCCGCGTGTTCGGGTGACCAGACCGATCAGCAGAGCAAAGCGAGATGAAGTGAAGGTGTCTCGGAAACGGATTAGTGCTGTCTCGGGCAATCAGTGCGCAGTATTGTTGGACGGACTCGTGATCTCGTGATCAGTGCTCAATGCTCATCAGTGGAAGGACTCGTGCTGATCAGTGGACGGACTCATGCTCATCAGTGGACGGACCCGTACTCATCAGTGAACAGACTCGAGATCAGTGCTACCCGTGCAAGTGTTTCGGCCTCTGTTTCCATGGAATCCAAAAAACGTAAGCCAAAGCGCCCAGCGCTGGACCGTGGCTCAAAGTCCCCACGTGATCCAGAACAGCCCGCGGCGAAGCGGCCGCCGGCGACCTCACCGCGTCAGCTGAGCCGCCGGCCACCGAGCCGCCAGCCGTGGGGCTAAGTGCAGGCGCACTGGCGGCGATACGCCAGCTTATCGACAGCGGAATGGCGGCTGTCATCAGCGCGTTCGAAGCGAAGTTCGAGCACATGAAAAGACGCGTTATTATTCTCGAGTCGGAAGCGATGGAGAAGGACATCGAGCTGAAATGAATTGGTGAGCACCTTGCATATCAAGTCAAAGTCAATGCAGAGCTCCAGACACATGTCGAAAGCATCGATCCGAACAGACGTCTTTCATCGTTAATACTGACGTGCGATGACTTCGGGCCCAGGTCATATCCAGAAAACCTGGAAGAAAAAGTTGTTAAGATCCTGAAGGAGAGGATTGAGGGCCTGAGCCTAACTGCGGCAGATATCCAGGTGGCGCATCGGCTCCAAAAGGACAACAAAGTCATCTGCAAGTTCATGATGCGAAACGTCAGAGATGACATCTACGACGCTCGATTCGACTTGTTGACGCGAGGTGCGCGACCCGATGGCCGAGCCGGCGCAGGTATGCGCGGCGGCCGACAGGTGTCGCCACTGTACATCAACGAGTCGCTCACGAGCTACAATCAGCAGCTGTATAACCAACTGCTACAAGCCCGCAAGTCAAGCGGAGGCTCCAGAGTGGCTTCCGTCTTCACTCGGAGGGGGCTATTTTTCTGCAGAACCATCAAGAATGGCCACAACATCCGAGTCGCAGACGAGACCATACTTCAGCGAATCATCGGCGGCTCCAAGTTTGCATGCCCTGTCCTGTGTCCCGGGATCCACATGGGACACCAGATCCAGGTACAGAAAAAAAAACGAGGGATCCACAAAGATCCCAGATCCTAGTATGTTTTATGACGATCACGAGGGATCCACTGGGATCCCAGATCCAACTTCGGGATCCAGGCACAAGTCTGATATGTATATCGCCATGCCGACATACTCAAAGGGACCTCTGACCTGCCCTGGGGCACTTCCATACTGACTGGGGGCCCACTTGGCATGTTCAGGGGCCCTCTGACCCACCCAAGAGCCTTTTTGGTCTGGTCAGGGGCACCTCTGACCTGCACAGAGGCTCTTTGAACATCCCAGGGGTACCTCCAGCCTGCTCAGATACCTTTTTTATAAATTTAGTCAGAAAGTTTGTTATGAATAGATTTCCGAGGTCAGAGCACGCGCTAAGCAGAGCTTGATGCGCAAGCCCTGACCCCACCACCCGATCGCGATTCCTGTTGGTTGGCAGAGTTTAGAGACGAAAGTTTTACGTGCCCGACATACCTGGGCCCAATCTTACCAAGTGCCGTGAATGGGTAAGTACAGTAGTGTATACAAGTGTATAAACAAATAATACAAATACAAATACGACATAATGGTACGTTGGCCTACAAAAATTATAATTATCGGGATCGAACCGGGGTTATTCATACCACCAGCCTAGCGCTCTACCGACTAGTCCATGCTGACAACGAGACAGGACGAACCAAACGCCGTGGTTACATAAGTGCAGCATTCTGAGCACCCCATTCACGGCATGCCGTACTTGCGCCATTCACGGCACTTGGTAAGATTGGGCCCTGGACAGTGAACACGGTCCGCCCCGCTCACTGACGTCACCTGACCTTGAGTGCGACCGCTGCCACCGGCCCTAGGCTTTCCCAGTCAGGAGCAAATAGCGAGCGCCGAAGCGACTCGAACCCGGCTGCCAATGCCGGGACAGGTAAGGAGTCCAGCGCTCTCTCACTGAGCTACATGGGCGGAAAAATTTGTAAGGGCCTGGCAGCTCCCACTGTGCTGCCAGACCCTTACGATCTTTCACATCTATGAACGCCGTTGATATTGTCTGTCTGACCGAAACAAAACTTGACTCCTTAGTCCATCCCTCGCTTTACATCCTCGATCATAACCACAACCCTCTTATCAACCACAGAGACAGACACGGGGGAGGGGTTGCAATTTATGTTAAAAAATGTCATTGCTGTTAAACGTCTACCACACCTAGAACAATCTAATATTGAATGGATGTAATCTCAAATATACATCTTCCCCCAAATTTGTCGTCTTCCCAGCATGCTGACTTCCTTGAAAAATTCAGCGAAAGTGTAGCTCAATCACAAGCACTCAATCCTGACTGCATTGCTATTCTTGGTGATATGAATGCAGGAAATAACTACCTATCTCCCCAATTCACCAACCACAGTCCACTTAACCCCTTTGAACTAAAACTACAAGACGAAATCGCTGGCCTCAATATGCAACAAATTATAACCTTCCCAGCCCGCTATTCCAACAACAGCACCGCTAACTTAAGAGACCTTATTGTGATCTCCAACCCCTCTGCAGTCAGAGAGAGTGGTATCTTACCACCTTTTAAAAAAATATACCGCATTCCCACATTTGTCACTTTGGAAATTGCTCCTCCCCAGAGACAGACACAGTTCAAACGCATACGGGACTACAGACGAATGGACACAGACAAACTGACACAACTTCTCATTGACGCGGAATGTCAATCATGAACTGCGACATCGACGAGGCAACCCTAAGGTTTACAGAGCCCTCATCTACCTATCAGATCTATCCGACATTATACGACAACGAAGCCCTCTTCTACGCAGACGACACCTCCTTATATTCATCACATCCTCATAACAGCCCGGAACATAGACTTTCCCTCCAACGTGACCTTGACATGATGCAGCATTTCGGAACTGATTGGTCAATTTCTTTCTGTGCACCCAAGACAATTCAACAGACGTTCACCACAAAACATGATGGACTGGCCCCCGACCTAAAATTTGCAGACCAACACATTCCTGTCGTATCTAGCCATAAACACCTAGGACTGACTCTATCAACTGACCTACGTTTTCATGACCACGTTAGCACAATTATTAGAACAGTCAATATGCACCGCAGCCCAATTTATTATGTAGCACTAGACACATACTAAATGAAATTTTCATCACATATATACGACCACACTTTGACTATTGCGACATCAAATACGACGGGAACGCCACTATTGCCGACGCGACTCGACTCCAGACTTTACAAAACCGGATCGCGAGACTAGTGACTGGAACACTCCCCCGGACTTCAACTGAAAGACTTATCGACGACCTGGGTTGGGAACGACTCAAGACTAGACGGACAGCCCACAAGTTAATCCTTTTCCACAGGATCCGCCATAATAACCCTCCGCTCCCTACCTACATCACGGGCACAATATCCGAAACGCACCAACATAGCACCGGTTTGACCCTCAGAAATACCACAACTCTTTCTAGTCAGAAAAATTGCCTAACATCTTCAAAAATTCATTCATCTCCGCCACCACCCGCCTCTGGAACTAGTTACCCGAATCTGTCAGACAGACAAAATCACGACCCATCTTCTGTAAACTCATCTGGGACCAGCTTGGGAAAACTAAACCACCGCTCTATTACTCAGCTGGGACAAAGTATGGTAATATCCTTCACACCCAACTACGAGTAGGCCTATCCTCCCTTAGCTCTCACATGTATATAACCTTTCGCTCGACTCCAAGTCCTGCCTGCTCATGCGGACATCACACCGAAGACGTCAAGCATTTCATCCTCTCCTGTCCCAACCATTCTCAACCAAGACACCAACTCTTTACACTAACTCGTACACTAATCCCAGCATTTGACAGTCTGTCACACAAAGAAAAAGTTTACACTTTTTTACACGGCTTAAATGTCCATAAAACTTTCCATTCTAAACTAGCATATATTTTTCAATATTTCCTTCACCAAACACATCGCTTCACCAACCACACCTAGTTTAGTCATCCACCTCTCGGCAGCGCTGGTCTAGCGGCGGCGCACGACAGGCAGGCCCAGCTCACCGAGCCCCATAACAGCAGGCTGCCGGCGGCATGTCGGAGGGACGGGTTAACTGGCCGCACCCGGGGCGCTCCCACCGCCCCCAGTTACAGTTTAAGTTTGTCTCTTTGTTTTTCGGGAGAAGCGCTATCACTTAAAGCGATCTGATTCGCCTTTTGCTGCTAAGCCTTTATTAGTGTTGTATTTATCTTATGTAGGAGCCGTAGGGAACTCATTTGAAGTTTGGGGGCAAAAGGCATTTTGAAGTCGATTCTTTCCAAGCAACGTCCATAGGCGTAAGTTAAAATCCGAAAATGTTGGGGCGGCAGTTGCCCCTGCCCCCCCCCGGCTCCTACGCCTATGACTTATGTGCTATATGTAAAAGAAAATACATGATGATGATGATGATGATGATGATCTAGCAAAGGACTACGCTGGCTGCTTTGTCAAACAGACTCATTTAACAGAGGTGCAAAAAGTGTCAAGATGGTCACGAATACAAACACAAAACGCAAAATGAGTCATTAGGAGAAGAGTTAAGATCACAATATACGCAAATTGCTATTCCTTTGGAACTCATTGTAAGTGATTATCAACACAAAAAAAGTAAAGCCATGCAAAAATTAAAATCAACCAGCCGCACTTCAGTCTTCAACACACAGATTCTGGTATGAACAAAACATGCCGGCTGCCACGACTTTCAAAGCAGATGTTTTTGGCAGCTCGTCGGGAACAGAGGCGAACAGAGGCGCCCTCCTTGCTCACCTTTGACAAGGAGGGCACGACATCCCCAGGGGCCCCCTCAGCAAAGGGCCCCCGAAAAAATATCGCGAAAATAAAAAATATCCCGGATTCAGGCCACTATATTTTGCAGGACCCCCCAAAAAACGCAAAAAGGGACATCGCCGACATTTTTTAGTGAAAAAGTCGGACCGATGGGGGGGCACGTGCCCTCTGTGCCCTCCCTTGGCTGCGCCCCTGGTCGGTATTCACCACATGAAGGAAAATGTGCATGTCGCTTGAAGCCTGAAGGTTACCTTCACGCAATGGTCACAATGGTCACAACAAAGTGCGCGCACTTTGTTGTGACCATTGTGACCATTGCGTGAAGGTAACCTTCAGGCTTCAAGCGACATGCACATTTTCCTTCATGTGGTGAATACCGACCAGGGGCGCAGCCAAGGGAGGGCACAGAGGGCACGTGCCCCCCCATCGGTCCGACTTTTTCACTAAAAAATGTCGGCGATGTCCCTTTTTGCGTTTTTTGGGGGGTCCTGCAAAATATAGTGGCCTGAATCCGGGATATTTTTTATTTTCGCGATATTTTTTCGGGGGCCCTTTGCTGAGGGGGCCCCTGGGGATGTCGTGCCCTCCTTGTCAAAGGTGAGCAAGGAGGGCGCCTCTGTTCGCCTCTGTTCCCGACGAGCTGCCAAAAACATCTGCTTTGAAAGTCGTGGCAGCCGGCATGTTTTGTTCATACCAGAATCTGTGTGTTGAAGACTGAAGTGCGGCTGGTTGATTTTAATTTTTGCATGGCTTTACTTTTTTTGTGTTGATAATCACTTACAATGAGTTCCAAAGGAATAGCAATTTGCGTATATTGTGATCTTAACTCTTCTCCTAATGACTCATTTTGCGTTTTGTGTTTGTATTCGTGACCATCTTGACACTTTTTGCACCTCTGTTAAATGAGTCTGTTTGACAAAGCAGCCAGCGTAGTCCTTTGCTAGATCATCATCATCATCATCATCATCATGTATTTTCTTTTACATATAGCACATAAGTCATAGGCGTAGGAGCCGGGGGGGGGGGGCAGGGGGGCAACTGCCCCCCAACATTTTCGGATTTTAACATTACGCCTATGGACGTTGCTTGGAAAGAATCGACTTCAAAATGCCTTTTGCCCCCCCCCC
>VOPJ01012311.1:54858-263375 GCA_014673585.1 Semibalanus balanoides | reverse complement strand
CGCCGGCCACCGAGCCGCCAGCCGTGGGGCTAAGTGCAGGCGCACTGGCGGCGATACGTCAGCTTATCGACAGCGGAATGGCGGCTGTCATCAACGCTTTTGAAGCGAAGTTCGACCACATGGAAAGACGCGTTACTATTCTCGAATCTGAAGCGATGGAAAAGGACATCGAGCTGAAACGACTTGGTGAACACCTTGCATATCAAGTCAAGGTCAACGCAGAGCTTCAGACACAGGTCGAAAGCATCGATCTGAACAGACGTCTTTCATCCTTAATACTGACGTGCGATGACTTCGGGCCCAGGTCATATACAGAAAACCTGGAAGAGAAAGTCGTCAAGATCCTGAAGGAGAGGATTGAGGGCCTGAGCCTAACTACGGCAGATATCCAGGTGGCGCATCGGCTCCAAAAAGGACAAGTCATCTGCAAGTTCCATGAAGCGAAACGTCAGGGATGGCACTACGAAGCCTCGATTTCCGATCTATGTTGACGCGAGGTGCGCGGCCGTGGACGAGCCGGCGCACGGTTTGCAGCGCGGCCGACAGATGTCCACCACTAATACATCAACGGTCGCTCACGAGCTACAACAGCAGCTTTATAACCAACTGCTGCAAGCCCGCAAGTCAAGCGGAGGCTCAGAGTGGCTATCCGTCTTCACCGGAGGGGGCTATGTTTTCCTGCAAGAACCTCAAGAACGGCCCAACATCCGAGTCCGTAGACGAGGCAACACTTTCGCGCATCACCGGCCCGGGGGGGGCCCCCTTCCCCCGGCTTACGAGGGATCCCCTCACTGGCGGCGGGGTGGCTCTTCATCGGCCGGGAGATGCGAGTTTGTCGGTTCTTCGCGGCCCGGTGCTGTACCCCTGGGCGGCGGTGGCGATGGCGCCGCAGGGTCGCCACACTCGGGCCCCGGCGGAGCGGGCGCGGCTTGGCCGGAGCCGGGCGTCCATCTTCTGGAGCTGGTGCGGCCGTCTTCTTCCGTAGGTGCGGAAGGCCGGCTGGGTCGCAGAACGTGGCGCCGCCGCTGCTCGTCTGCTGAGCGCGTCCGGCCTGGACGCTGAGTCGCCCTGGCCGGCGGGATGAAGGACCCGCTGCCTGCTGCGCCTCTGGGCCACCGTCGGGGGTCGGAGCTGCGCCCTCTGGCGAGGCACCGACCGGTGCGGCCGCCGAGCCGCCAGGGACGTCAGGACGTGAGCTGCCGACTTCCTGCGAGATGACACCCAGCACAGGCCACGACTAACATCGCTTGTTATAGTGATGCTGACACACCAAGCGCTAAGTACCTAGCAAGGCTGTAATTGCTGAGTTGTGTTTCTTGCTCACTATTTTGATTTGGCTCAGTACCACCTACTTACCATTTTGACAAGATGTGTGAGTTTTTGTTGATTTGCTGGTAGAAATCATCTCAGTTTGTTCTGTGTCGTCTGTAAATCTAAAGCGAATAAAACTGATGGTTTAATCGCAAATTGGTTATGAGAGTTTCGCCCCCCATGTTAGGTGGACAGGTGACGGTGATTGACTGATACGCTGCCACACGCAAGGTTTGGGTGTGCCGGATCCTGGGCCGTGAATCGCCCTCCGCCGGTGCCCGCGGCGGGCGGCGGGGGCCGGTCGCGTCGGCGCGGGCCTTCGGCTGCCCTCTGGTGGTTCTGCTGTTGGGGTGCGGTCCGGCCTCCGTCGTCTGCCGCGGTCTCCGGCTGGCGGCAGCGTCAACTTTCGGTCTGGTAACGTCCCGCTCTTGTTCATGTTGTGTATAGTTGTTAAAGGCAATTGAGCAGAGAGCCTATTGTAAATGTGATGCTGTGAAGACAGTCCTGTTGTATGATGAGGCTTAACTGAGCGCTACCACACGCAGGTTTGGGTTGTGCCAGAGCTGGGCTATGTTCGCCTTCCGCCGGTGGCGCCGCGGCGGGCGGCGGGGGCCGGTCGCGTCGGCGCGTGCTTCGGCTACCCTCCGGTGGTCTGCTGTTGGCGGCGTGGTCCGGCTCCATCGTCTGTTTGCGGGGTTCTCCGGCTGGTGGCGGCCGCATCCTTCGGTCCTGGTAATGCCCTGCTCTACTTGTTATTGCTGATAGACGTATCGTAAGCCGTTTACAGTGCCTGTTTATAGGAATGTGTCTGGCACCCGGATAGCGACCCGACACTTTGGTCATAAGTTTAGGGATGGCTATTTTTGTGCAGCATTGTTGCTTAGCCGACCGATATCGATGCAAAGACACACACTCTCACACAAAAGACACCAAACAACGCCAAAAACACACACTCAAAACAACAAACACCGTAACACAACTGTCCATTCCTGGGAGGCCGCATGGCCCGGTCTGCTCATAACACAACATCCTCCAGCATACTCAACTTTTGAGCACAGCTTTGGTCCCCCTAGCTTCTGTTCCTCATTCACTTTGACATCTGCAATCAGCGAGTACCAAATCTGATGATTCCTATAGAATTATGTCAATTGAATTTGAGAGGCCTTGGTGTATTTGAAGAAAAGAAGGGATGTAATGCAGTTACATTAGAAGTAATGAAGTTTGATATTGTTTTTCCTTCAAGATACGCAATTTGACAAACAAAAACAATCCCATTTTTTGATACCTTGTGGAAAGGAGCAAATGTTTTCCATTCCTGTTTTTCGATCACGAAGCGAGAACTAGCATTTTGTTCATGAGGTTTGCAATTCACTCTCATCACTGAATAAGAAGTCAAGAGTGTGGAAATTTCCATATCGGTATCATGCCAAATTATATACGAACATTTTTTGTTTGTTAATGGTTTATGGACCAAATAAGACAACGCCATGCGTTTTATCGAAGAACTTAATTGGTCCAATTGTAGGACAATTCAGTGTCGAATTTATAATTCTTGCTGGTGATTTAAATTTTGTGATGAATCCAGACACAGATTCATTGCATTATCTAGGAGAAAATAACACTCGCGCTAAGCAAGCTTTCCGAGATTTATCATACAGATACAATTTGATGCGTGGCCGCCAAGTTCATCCCAAATAAGCGGTAAAATATACATGGCGCCGGAACACAACCATTCAAAAGCCGGGCGTTTTAGACATGTTCTTTGTGAGCGACTGATCTTCTTAATACCTTGTCTGACATAAGACAATTGTACCATGGATATCACACAGACCATAACGCTAATCACGTTATCATATGGCGTACAAAGCAAAAGAGGAAAATGGCTTGTGGAAATTTAATCTGTCACATTATCAGAGATGACTATATTGAAAAGAATCAAATCTGTAATTAAGGATACTTGAGGCAATACGCAGTTCTCGTTTGTATACCGACGAAGCTGTAGTGAATCGTTATACGGATCAATTCAGTTAACGATAAGCGATTGCGCTTTTTATGAAACACTTATTATGATGCTTAGAGGCGAAACGGTAAAATACTCAAAACAAAAGGCATGGCGCTCACGTGTTGCAGAAACAAAATTGATGTCAGAAATATCCGAGGCAGAAACAAAATTGGTAGTATCAGGTCTTCAACGTGATGCCGATTACGTAGATATGCTCAAAGACAGACTTGAAAAATTAAGACGTCCAATCATAGAAGGACTCATTATTCCGTTTCCGTGGTGTCATGGCACGAGCAGGGAGAGCGAAGTTCTAAATACTTTTTATCATTGGAGAAGAGGAATTTTAATAAAAAGTGTATTGAATATATAAAGGACGGCGATAAACTTATTTCAAAAACGGAAGAAATCATTGAAAATTTATCGGACATTATGCAAAAGAAGTATAATATTTGTGAAAACATAACACCCNAATGTATATTGTATATGGACCAAATAAAGACACGCCAGTGTTTTGCGAAGAACTTAATGGTCATACAGGACAGTTCAATGTCGAATTTATAATTATTGCTGGTGATTTAAATTTTGTGATGAATCCAGACATAGATTCATTACACTAAGAAGGAGAAAATAACACTCGCGCAAAGCAAGCTTTCCAATATTTTTTCATACAGATACAATCTGATTGATGCGTGGCGCCAAGTTCATCCAAACGATCGTAAATATACATGGCGCCGGAACACACCTTTCAAAGCCAGACGTTTAGACATGTTCTTTGTGAGTGATGATCTTCTCAACACCTTGTCTGACATAGAAATTGTATCAGGATATCGCACAGACCATAACGCTATCACATTATCAATGCGTAGCAAGCAAAAGAAAAAAAAGCTTTGAAATTTAATCTATGCATATCAGAAGATGACCTAATAAATAATCAAATCCTGTATAAGATACCTTACCACAATAGCATCCTTACACCGACGACTTACAGTTACAATCAATTATAGGATAAATCGGGTATACGATAAACGATTCGCCATGAACACTATATATCTTAAGGCGAATCGCAAATAACTCAAAAACAAAAGTAACGCTCACGCTGGCATAAAACAAATTATGAAAATATCGAGCCAAAGAACAAATTGTAGCAACAGCTCCAACGTAATGCCATTACGAATATGCTCAAAGACAGACTTGAAAAAAGTAACGGTCAACAATCATAAACGACCATTATCTTCCCGTGTGTTCATGCACGACAGGAACGAAATTCTAAATACTTTATCATTGAGAAGAAATTTTAATAAAAAGTGCATTGCATATATTAAGGACGACGATCCAAATTATTAAAAAACGAAATAATATAAAATTATCGACATTATGCAAAAAATTTATAACATTTGTCATAACATAACACCCAACGTCATTTATAGCAACACTAAGATAGCTTACCTGAGACCACTTCAACTACACGATCAATACAGAATAACCCAAGCTCAAATCAATGAAAAAAAGGAAAACGCCTGCTCCCAATGCATTTCCGTTTAAGTTCTTCGCACCTTCTGGTTAGAGATAGGACCATTTCTGTACCGAGCGTTCAGAACTTCCTTCTCTGAAGGTAATGGAATACAGTCACATCAAGAAGGCATAATCACATTAATTCCCAAAAAAGGGAAGTCACAGTACTCCTATAAAGGATGGAGGCCTATCACGCTGCTAAACACAGATTACAAAATCATATCTACTGTCATCTCTAAAAGGATGAAAAGTGTAATGACAAAACTTATCAACCCTGCACAAACAGCATATACATCTGGACGGTTTAATGGCGAAAACACTAGGCTCGTGAATGATATAATACATTGGGCTAAGGAGAACGAGAAACCAGGAACTATAATGTCCGCTGACTTTGAAGCGGCATTTTAATCAGTCGCCTGGTCCTATCTTCGAGTAGTAATCAGTGAATTAAACTTCGGACCTAAAATGCTACAACTAATAAACCATTTATATTTTAATACTAAAAATTACTCGCGTATATTGCTTAACGGATATCTTGGTAAAAATATAAATCTTCATCGAGGAATAAGACATGGGGATCCTGCCTCGGGATATATATTCAATTTGGCTGTCTCTGTGCTGACAGAACAAATTATTAAGTCCAATCTTTCTGCCAATCTTCTGACCGGAATAAAAATAGCTCCAGACCAGGAGATAAGAATAAGCCAATATGCAGACGACACGATCATTTTCTTAGATGAATCTGGAAGTTTTATCGCAGGAGCTATCACCGAGCTAGAGAGCTTTAGTCGACAGTCTGGTCTCAAAATAAATTTGAAAAAAAAACGTCCTGTATGCCAATAGGAATAACATCAGGAGAGCAACACATTGCGGAACACAGTATAAGGACTGTTAATGAGCTTACAATTTAAGGGATAACAGTGAACAAAAACGTCGCAAACGTAACAGATAGCAACATAGAAAATAAAATGATTGCGATTAAAAAAGAGTTGAAACAATGGAACAGGCGAAACCTGTCCCCGATTGGGAAAATATGCATTGTGAAAAGTTTACTGCTCTCAAAATTGCTCCACTGTTCATGGCTTTACCAGATCCGTTTGATCAATGCATTCAATATTTTGAAAGGAGCTTTTCTGTTTTGTGTGGGGCCATAGCAAAGACAAAATAAAACGAACAAGATTAATACAACCGTCTTCTGAGGGTGGATTAAAAATGGTACATTATAAATAGCTTTATTAAAAGCATGAAATTAAAGGGACACTGCCACCTTCCAAAAAATTATCAAATGTACGCCGTTTGTAGTGCAAAATATGAAGTCATTTCTGCCGAACACGATTATGGCATTTGTTTCTCACAAACATTGCTCAATTTCATGAAAAATGCGTTTAATATTTGGGCTGATGACGTCATATAAGTATTTTTGGGAAAAAAGAAAACCTTCACGCTGCCATAAGTATGACTAGTGTATGGCTAATGTATGGACAAAAGGTAAAACAAGTCGACTGTAATCAACATTTAGTAAAGAGAGACTACGGACATCGGCTCAGGATCCCCATTCAAATACATTGGGGACTGGGGATGTTACAGATGTCAAAACCAAACTGAAATTATCTGTGATTCGTTTACCTCAGTGGGTGTTTTTAACTTATAACATACATAATTGCAATGCAAGCCTACGCAAAATGGCTATCTCAAAGGGCGGCGCAACCAGATTTTACCTGGGGGGGCAAAGTCGAAGGGGCCTCCTTTTCCAGGTGGGGGGGGGGCCTCCTCCCCAGGGGGCTCCTGGCTGTAGGGGCCTCCATTGATTTGGGCTACGCAAAGCGATGCCGATGTTTATTTGCTTCTTTAATGGTAAAACACACGGTTGGCGATATCTACCTATTGCTCTTCGGTATCTCCGAAATCGGAGCACCAAACATCAGCTGGCCACTTTTCTTGTGATGCCTCAAACCCGCGCCTCTCTGCTCGCTACATGTTTCTGCGCGAGTGTGACTACCGGTTTGTAATGTCAAAAATGTGCTTTCTTACTGGAATTAGTGTAGGGGTTGCCAGCAGCTGAGTGCAGGAGTGCTGCGATAGTCTCCGGGGCGGAGGCTGTCAGTCTGCTGAGTATTGTTGACGTCGCGAAGTCGTTTGGTATCACGCGGCATTGTTTTGGTAAACGTGAACTGGCGTGTTACGATTGGCCGGAGCGGGCGAGTGGCGGTGATGACGTTCGGAGGCGGATTGGCTTCCTGATTGGCGGAGCCCTGAGCCGCTGGATATCGCCGGGGAGTCGCGTCTGGGCAGCGTCGAGAGCTGAATCCTCTCGCCGCTTTGTGGTGCTTTTTCACTGCTTTTGCCCGTTTTGCCTTGGAACCTTAAATACAATGCTCAAACATGTAATCGTGCTCGGTCCACGTCTACAATGGTGACAGCGGTGGGATGCACGCCTTGCTTAAAGCACTTTAAGAGCATGTAATTGTAAAGTATTTTAAATCGCGACCGCAGTCGTTGTGTTGCGGCGGCGTCACTGCCGTTTCGGTATCAGTATGGCGGCTGTTGCTGCCTTTCTGTCTACTGCATCGCCGCCGCTGACGCCGACAGCTNATACTCTGCTTACGATGCAAAAAGAAGCTGCACAACATCGCACATCAAATTAACCAATGTTCCATTCACTGTTAAAGGGACACTGTCCACTCAAAGAAAATTTGATATGTTAAAGAACAGCCGAATTTGATAAACACTATGAAGTCCGTTTTTTTTTATTCGCGCCCAGTCGCCCAATATCGCCGTTCAAAGTTCAGTTTTCTCCGAGAGCCATATAGAATGGGTTAGTATCAGATGAAGTTCCGTGTCCACCAATACTTTAACAACACACAATCAGTCCACGGACCTGTGAGGAATGGGACACTGTGGAGTGTAACAGATGAAGAAGAGTTATATAAGTCCAAAGGAAATCGGTTTTTAACTTGGCCAGCGAAGGGATTCTGTTATCCGCATCCCCCAGCAGTGAGAAAGGGGACACTGCCGTCCTGCCGCGGTGGAGTGGGTTAATGATTGATCGTCTATAAAACGCGTATATATATCAATCGCGTGAATATGCTGAGCCCGTTGTGGTATGATTTTTAATGTCAATGAAACTCCCCTATCCAAAAAAGCGCAAAATAACAAAAAACAATCTATGTAGATTGTTCAAGTGTTTGAGGGCGTTATGAGAGATCTAACAAGAACTGTATGTTGACGTGATTGATAGCACGCTCAGCGCCTGCGACTAACACCGGGATTCAGATGGGAAGCGTTGGCTAAGGGTTACGAACTAGTCAATCACAAGAAAGGGATATCAACGGTTGTGGGAGCGGGCCAACCGCTCAGCTGAGTCGGTATGACAATTGTGGGCGAATGAGATTCGCCCGGATAGCGCTCTTATAGAGAAGATATACATGTGGTTCCTGTTGAACAAGGGACGTGAATCGCGATCGCATCGTTTAGACGTCTCATCTTGACATGGTTAATTGCCATGGAAACGAGATATGAAATCAGACCCATATCCATTTGGTACCTCCGGAAGTCGAGGATGCCAGATCATAAGAAAAACCTCGGTCGTGGTGGAGAAACGTTCCTACTTAAGCTGACGGAAACATCAAATAATCCCTTCTAAAAGTTTTAAAAAAAACTCTTCTGTGCAAGTCCGGACTTTTGCTCCTTCACCGGACAAATCTTTCAAATCTAGGCATAATAAGACATTAGAAATGTGTTCTGAACATTACAAATTAATGTGGAGAATTGCTAAGCAAAGAAATTTCACTAAATTCCAGCTAGTCTGCACAGAGGCTGCAGGCACAATGTATTTGGTAGCGTGAGTGGGTGGCGAAGCGTCGGTTCCGAACACTCCATGGGCTGAAGAAACGTATATCTTGAAGCGGCGATTTAATGTGGGGCGACTGGGGCGCTTGAACTTCGAAAAAAACGGAACCTCATGGTGCTTATCAAATTCCGGCTGTTCTTTTACATATCAAATTTTACTTGATGAGGAACCAGTGTCCCTTAATGAAGTTTTTCCCGACCGAGGTTCTATTCTGTATGATGGTTCCGATTCCGGAGATACCAAATGGAAAGAGTCTGTTCACAAGTTCATCGGCATACGAGCGTTCAATTATGCTGGGCACATGGCCGCTAGATTCAGTGTCAACAGAACCACAATGTATAAGATCTGACATTCGGGGCTCATCCCAATATCAATACGACGTACAGCTGAGGCGGTATGGTCAGTTCAAGAGTTGATATCCCTTCTCTGTGATAACAGTTAACTTGAGCAAACGCTTCCATGTACGTAGTGGTGTGCATAAATCGTAAACAGTTTGTAGATTCTTAAAAGTAATGAAATTAATGATTGTTTTTTTGTTATTTGCGTTTTTTGGATAAGACTTTAATGGCAATTAAAAATCATAAGTGGTCCTTAGGTCTTGTTTAAGCCTTTTTTGCGATATTATCCGGAAGAGGCAGTGTCCCTTTAATATCAAGAAACTGTATTACCAGGAGCTAAAAATAAGCCAATATGCAGACGACACGATTATTTTCTTATATGGATCTAAAAGTTCTATCGCAGGAGCTATCACCGAGCTAGAGAGCTTTAGTCGACAGTCTGGTCTCAAAATAAATTTAGAAAAAACGTCCTGTATGCCAATAGGCATAACATACGAGAGCAACACAGTGCGGAACACAGTATAAGGACTGTTAATGAGCTTACAATTTTAGGGATAACAGTGAACACAAACGTTGCGAACGTAACAGATAGCAACATTGAAAATAAAATTATCGCGATTAAAAAAGAGTTAGAACAATGGAACAGGCGAAACCTGTCCCTGATTGGGAAATATGCATTGTGAAAAGTTTACTGCTCTCAAAATTGGTCCACATGGTCATGGCTTTAACCAATCCGTCTCATCAATGCATTAAAGATCTTGAAAGGATGCTTTTCTGTTTTGTGTGGGGCCAAAAAAAGACAAAATAAAACGAACAAGATTAATACAACCGTTTTATGAGGGTGGATGAAAAATGGTACATATAGATAGCTTTATTAAAAGCATGAAATTAACATGGCTAAAGCGCAAGCTTGCATGCATCGCGCTCAGAATGGGTTGCACTCGCTGCGCAAGCACTTCCCGAACTCTATTTACTTTTAACCTACGGGACTAATAAACTCAGTTTGTTAAGAAATAATACTACAAATCTGTTTTACAGGGACATACTGGATGCAATAATTAAAGGAAATATAGCACCTTTAACATAAGTTTTTAACTGAGATAGCCAGATTGTCGGGTGTGCTGAGAAACCCCCAAATCCGAAATTTTTCCCTCCAAAGCGACCTAGTGCTGGTTACTCCAACGCTAAAATACCCTCGTTGCGTGCAATTATTGTGTGCCACTATTTAACGTCACCAAAATCCCGTGACGTTGATCGCCATACAGATCTCTATCACGAATAATTACTCTATGTGATTGACCACCGCACTTCAGCTATTTTGTAACTCGTATAAGTCTCGTCCAGTACTTCAGTTACTTTTCGTCACGCCCCCACCGCCACCCGTCACGGACTCTCGGTCAGTGTTCGCATCAAAGGACCACACTCATATGGTTCACGTATGCGTGCCCACACGCCCTACCCGGGCTGCGAGCGAGCGCCCGGATCGAGCCCAGCCTGTCAGCGGTGTCACGCCCTACCGGTTGCACCGGTGCACCCATCGTTGGCGGTGCGCGCACGAGCACTAGTCACTGGCGCAGCAAATGTGCCGCCCGATGGCCTCCTATTTGGACGGTCACAACCCGCCTTTAAGTGACGCAAAGATTGATGTGACCCTCACATGTTAACATATTACTATTTTTCAAATTACAGACAAAATTTCGGTGATTTTTCGCAAAAATGAAATTGCCAAAGACCCGAATCAGGGCATTCTTCTCCATCATTCTACATACTTTTCCCAAGGTGCTATATTCCCTTTAAGTTTGACAAAGGATATAAACCATGTAACGAGGAAATTGTAACAGATAAGATATGGTTCTCGAACTGGACCAAATACGAAAAGTCGATAGTCAAAAAATGGGATGACAAAATCTTATATTTATAGGAAATTTATATAATTCGTATACAGGTGTCATCTACACCAAGCAGGACCTTGAAACAGTTTATGGAATATATATGACATTCCTATGTTATGCGACCTTAGTTCGCAGCCTTCCCCAAAATCTGCAGGAAAAAATAGACGTGGATTGGATTAAAAGACCTAAACATTCCATATAAGATAAATTTAGTGTTGAATCATAGGAAATTTCCGAGGCATGCTTATAACGAATTTGTTGCAAAAGTAGCTGATAATCATTCAATCAAACCAGCGCACTATGGGCCACAAGCCCGATCTAGCCCGCCATAATCGGTCGGAGTGATTTTGTTCATTTCAATATGGAACATACGTGAAAATGTCCAGAATTGACCATGGACTAAGAATATGATAATAGTTATTTAGTGCAATCACACATGGAGGTATAAACGGCACCGAAACACGGAACTCTGTATGAAGCTTACAGCAGGGAGTCCGAGGCTCGCGAAAACGATGCATGTTTACGATGTAATGACGAATGAGATAGAACAAAAGATTAATAATGTGCATGTTTTTAGGTTAAAATTGAACCTAGGCTACACTGTGAAATCAAATTTAAAACTAAAAGTAGGGTTTTTCGTTCTTTTAATTACAATTTTTGTTGACAACAGAAATGTCAGCAAAAACTTGAATGAACAAAAACTTTTTTGATAGAGCCGATCTTATGAATAACACACGATAACACGAAAGTACGAGCATGGTCGTGACCCTCAATGGTTTGGCTTGCTGTGGCAAGTCCAACTTTCTGCCCCAACTTGCCCCCGCACCCAAGCGGGGTGATTGTATTATTTCTGCCGCCCGCCGCCCGCCGCGCGACCACCTCAGAGGTCGGCAACCCCGAGAGGTGCAAGATGCACCCCTACGGGGATAAAACTGTTTTCTCGGGATCGCTTCTTGGATTATGTTATCATGTCCCTGATTTGGTATGTATGGTATGGATACCAAATAGTTGCATATATATGACTCAAAGAGCTCACAGAAGCTCTATGCTGCAGATGCAGATCTCGATAGATAGCACGAGACACCCTTCTTGTCTGGTGCATCCATAAACTGCGGCGTCAGTAACTCGAGATGAGACTGAGAGTAATAGCGTCGCGTGCTGTGGGAGCGTGCGTGAGCGCGGCGTGTGCGAAGCTCGCTCGTTTGTCTCGTTCAAGACACCATCTACTGAGTATGCCACATGACCTACTTGGGTCACCATTGTGCCTTGATCCTGAGATCAATTTTCCTGTTGACCTAACACTAATAAATTAATATTATGCCTCTTCCACTGTACAGAGGAATTGAGATCCTAACAGACAGGGACGCCAAAACAACAAGGTATATGCGCGCTATAACCTCATGTCGATATATGAAACACCAGTTAACTACTATTCTATATTCTAAGTGAAGTCATTATCTCGACGAAACCACCAGATAAATGTGCAGCCTTCGGCAACAACAATTAAACACATCGTGGGTTATCTGCCGCAATTGAAGCAACGACCACGATCTTGCAATATCAGGCGAACTACGCCCCCTAGAGCGCTGCAATTTGCCACAGTGGTGCATCTTCACACACCATGTCCATTGCATGCAACTTTGACCGCATCCGGGTTAGTACCTGCACGTGCGCTATGTTCCCCCTCGAATACAAGAGTATCTTTAACGCGTTATTACAGAAATTTGAACCGTGAACTTTTTTATTGTGCCCATAGCCGGCCAATGGTGTGTCCTAAACACCCCCAAAGGTGGGTTATGGATTGAAATCTTGTGACAGGCGCTAGGGTGAAAAATGTACTGAACCTCCATTCCGGAACCTGTAAAATAGGATTTCTCCGGAATGGAGGTTCAGTACGTTTTTCTCCCTAGCGCCTGCCACACACACACACACACACTTAGTGGACGACTCATCTGACCCGGTCACACCCACTGCTGGTGAGTGTCAGTACTGTGAGAGCTGACCCGCTTCTCAGCTGTCTCCTCCCCACCGGCCCACACGAGGCAGACTCGACTCTGAGGCAGACGATCTATGACCCGGTCACACCCACTGCTTGTTGTAGTGTCATACTGTGAGAGCTGACCCGCTCTCTCAGCTGTTCTCCTCCCCACCGGCCACACGAGCAGACCGACTCTGGAGGCAGACGACTCATCTGAACCCGGTTCACACCACTGTGGTGAGTGTCAGTACTGTGAGAGCTGACCCGCTCTCTCAGCTGCTCTCCTACCCACCGGCCACACGAGGCAGACTCGACTCTGAGGCAGACGACTCATCTGACCCGGTCACACCCACTGCTGGTGAGTGTCAGTACTGTGAGAGCTTGACCCGCTCTCTCAAGCTGTTTTCTCCTCCCCAACCGGCCACACGAGGCAGACTCGACTCTGAGGCAGACGACTCATCTGGACCCGGTCCACACCCACTGCTGTGAGTGTCAGTACCTGTGAGAGCGAGCGGTCTCTAGCTGTTCTCCCTACCCACCGGCCACACGAGGCCAGACTCGACTCTGAGGCAGACGAACTTCATCTGACCCGGTCACACCCACTGCTTGGTGAGTGTCAGTACTGTGAGAGCTGACCCGCTCTCTCAGCTGTTCTCCTTTCCCCACCGGCCACACGAAGGCAAGACTCGACTTCTGATGGCAGACGACTCATCTGACCCGGTCACACCCACTGCGTGGTTGAGTGTTCCATACTGTGAGAGTGACCCCTCTTCAGTTGTTCTCCTCCCCACCGGCCACACGAGGGGCAGACTCGACCTCTGAGGCAGACGAAACTTCAATTGACCGGTCACACCCACTGCTGGTGAGTGTCAGTTTACTGTGAGAGCTGACCCGCTCTCTCAGCTGGCTCTCCTTACCCACCGGCCAAACGAGCCGGCCAGTAGCCCGGCCCGGCGGCCAGCGCGCCGTCTGCATCGCTGTGGACAGGCGGCCACACGAGCCGGCCAGTAGCCCGGCCCGGCGGCCAGCGCTCCGTCTGCACCGCTGTGGACAGGCGGAGGACTCACTTGATGTCGTCCTTGGTCCTCTTGGTGTCGCGGTCGCCGTACATGAGGAAGTACTTGTTCATGATGTCGGTGCGGCGTCGTCCGTCCTTGTCGGTGGCGGCCAGTGACGGATAGTAGGAGGCCAGCTCGGACATATCACGGCTCGAGTCGTACAGGTACGAGTACAGCGCCGACATCACCATCGAGCTGTCGTTCAGTTGCTGCCGGCACACAGCACGCAACACGGCGGCGTCACACGTGCAACACCTGACAACGACCGAAACAACCCAACTTTGAGACTTGGACTGCGCTTCATATCAAATTAATGGTTAGAAAGCTGAACTTCTTCACAATTTGCAATTCGCAGTGCAGAAATTCTGAGAGAAAACCAAGGTAGATTGCAAAATGCAAAGTGCTCAATCAGCTGAAATATTACTATTTTTGCTTGATGTTCTACCTATGCAGGGTTAACAATTATTGTGTTAAAGAGACATAATAGCAACAGTAGATAGGGTAGACTGCAGTAGCCTCGGACAGTCCGAACTCCGAACATCAGACAATATTGACTTTAACCAGCAATAGCTTCCTCCCATGCAACTGAACAGCTCAAGGTCATCAACGGCAGATTACTTATGCAATTCTGCGCATGCGTGACTTCCACCAATAGAGTTTTGCTAGCGCAGTACAGAATGAAATACGGAATGCAAAAGATGCTTCAAACGTCCAGCTGATTTATCATGCGCTTTATGCTGATGCGTAAGTTGCAAGGTAGAAGAATTCGTCGGATTTCATATGAAAATCGGTAACGTGTTGTACCTACTGTCTTGGTGACAAGGCATTCTGAATAAACTGATGTGTCCATTGTCGTTGTGATGTATATGTCTGCGATACTTCCCTTGATGATGATGATGATTTTGGTTTAGGGGCGCCTCAACTATAAAGTCATGTGGCCCCCATGATACTTCCCTTGAAGAAGCATGTACAAACCGCTAAATGTATTACCGAACGAATCTCATCTTAGGTCATCTAAGGTCAGTGACCTCGGCTGACTTGTGTAATAACACACTTTAGTAGCACATAACGTTATCAAAACGTCATGACAACGTTCATACGACGTTATTACGTCGTGAAAACGTTGTCACGACGTCGTGAAAGTGTTGTGTTCTACTAGGGTAACCCCAGTGGAACATTTAATTATCTAAAATTAATACCAATTTTGAAATCAGCGTCACAAAATGCCCTGGAAACTGACAAAGGCCAAAACAAAATATCAGGTCATCGGCAGTCACAATCTCAGTGGAAACTATAAATGTCACCTATTAACACCTTGACCTGTTCAACGTTCAAATGTTGCTAACACATAACTCTCGGAACGTGCACAAGTTCCAAGCATCGATACTACGAAACGCCTGTTGTGTCTAACGTAACATTGAGAAACAAATCATAGGTCTTGGGCAGTAGAGGTTTGCCATTTTTAGACTGCGTGTCACATTAATATAAAGCATGATACTGAGCGATTCATCGCAATCGATTGATAAATAAGTGAGTTATTCCCCAAAAACGAGGGAGGTGACATCCTTCCCCTGCACTGTCGAGTGTAAACTTAAGTAACGGAGTAACGGACTAAAATAACTGTCGTTAAATTTGTCGCAAAGAAACGAGCAACGAACTACTTTTATTAGTAACGGAGTAAAGAGTAACGGAACTATGTGTTTTAGTAACGATGGCCACCACTGCTTATGACTGAGCGCGCCCGCTCGGTCATTGCCCAAAAAGGAGTTTTACTGGTAGCTATTGAACATACACAATCAGCGACGAATGTAAACAATCGTCCCTCGACCATCCCCCGACGCTCGCCGTCATCGTCACCGTCGTCAACAGCAGACTTAAAATTGTAACACAATATAATAATATTTAGAGGTTCCACAATCCACATCGACTGTTTAGCCGTATTCATAGCAGGCACCCAGCGTTGAATTATTTTATACTGGCCCTCAGGAGCGTCATTTTCTGAAAATAATTGGGGGAGGGCAATGCTAACTTTATAGATAATAATTCCCTTCTTACAATGCAACACCATAGGCCTAATGTTAAAATTTGATATAATTGGGGGCGCCCCCCCCCCCCCGCCCCCTCTCAAAGTATACAAATCGACAGCGGTGCTGGCGCTCCATAGCGATTGGTGTATAACCCCACACAATGGTTGCTGCAGCGGTGGCTGGATACAAAAAGCCCTCCAGAGTCCAGAGGGCACTCTGGACGCCTGAGGGCAGCCTTCGACCAGCCTGAGGGGACCTCAGTCGGCCTGATGGTGCCCTCTGTCGGCATGAGGCCTGAGGGGCCCTCTGTCGGCCTGAGTGACCCTTTTGTCGGCCTGAGGGGACCTCAGGAGGTTTGATGGGGCAACTCTGTCATCCCCTAAAGGGCCCTCTGTTGGCATGTGACTGCCCTCAGTCAACTTGGAGTTTCAGACAGATCGAGGGGGCCCTTGGTCAGCCTGAGAGACCCTTGGTCAGCCTGAGGGGCCCTTGGTAGGCCTGAGAGGCTTCAGTAGGCTTTGGTAGTCATTTGACGGCCTGAGGGCTCTCTGTGTTGTCTTGAAGGGGCACTCTGTTGGCTCGTGGGGCCCTCAGTCAGCTTGAGGAGGCATTCCTTTTGGGTTGAGAGACCTCAGTCGGCCCAGGGATCTGCTACGGGATCGGACACCTCGCGTCTAATGCATTGCTTGAGGCGACTGGGCGCGACTGACCTGCCGCCTGGTGGCGAAATCCGCGTGGCTAGGAGAGGGCGGCCACGACGGGCTTTTCCCATAGGCGGAAATGGTAACATCATAACCGAATAAATCTGAACATGTTTATATGGTCTTTTAATTATGATGTTCAATTATGTCGATAATGCAGATAATCATATACAAATGTACCAAAAAGTGTGTATACCCACCATAGGTGGTCTTGTGGACCGGTTGATACACAGGATGTAAGCTGGAAAATTATGACAACCCAGGGGCAGATACAGTAAGTGCGGCGGGGGCGGCCGCCCCCCCCCCCCCCTGTGTCCGCCGCGGAAGGATCTCGTGAGCAGACCAGTTTCCGCGCCGAAGGCGCTGAAATAGGCCTGCCTACGGGGCTTTTGCTGCACGGTCAGATGCCGCCCTCATATCATGGCCATATGTCGCACCCTGGCCATATGCCGCCCTATGGTCAGACCGCGACGGCGCCCTTCCGGTCAGTGGCGGTGCCCCGGTTAATGACGGCGCCCCTCTGGCCAGTGACGGCGCCCTCTGGCTAGTAACGGCGCCCCTATGGTCATGTGAAAGCGCCCGGCCAGTGACGGCGTCCCTCTGACCAGTGACGTCGTCCCTCTGGCCAGTGATGGCGTCCCTCTGCCCATGACGGCGAAAACGCAGCCTCATCGGAAAGAATCCTATATCCGCTCCTCATGTTTGAAGATACGACACCCCAATTTCCCGGAAAAAAAAATGCGCCCTGTTCTAAAAAATGCGTCCTTATTCCCCCAAAAAATGCGCCCCTATGCCCTGCCCCCTTTGCAAAAAAATGGATCCGCCCCTGCAACAACCAGCGACAACACTTCAACACACGGCACATTCGTCCCATTGATTGATATCAGCCCTAAAATTGCAAGTTTTTCAATACAATAAATGAAGTTGAATTACGTGCAATTAATTTAACTGATATAATTTAACGCATGATCGAAAATGTTCACCACAATTTTAACAAGGCAGGCTCGAAATGTTAATATTTGTAATCGTGATTGTATAGTATAACCAAGGCAGTCTAAGTAGTATAACCATCTGCATTTCGGTAACTGATCTGCATATGTTGTGTGCTCGTCGCCTGCATATGTTGTGTGCTCGTCGCCTGCATGTGTTGAGTGCTCGTCGCCTGCATATGTTGTGTGCTCGTCGCCTGCATATGTTGTGTGTTCGTCGTTCGATAAAAATTGTTCTACCAACACAAACAGTTCTGTCGGATTCCGGGACGCCATGCTGCTCGCTCCTGATTCTGTTCAATACTTGTAAAACAGTAAATATCGAATCCGGACTATGGACACTAGGCAGTAAATTGCCGGTTGGTGACACTAGACGCGAATAGGGGGGGGGGGCGTTACCAGTACAATATAACACGATCACAACTAGCTAAACAAACACAACTCATCCATAATACCGAATTTTGGAGGATGACACGACACGATAGAACAGCACGACACACGATAAAACGACAAGATACGACACGATGACACGATAAAACATATTAGGTATTTAAAACATCTTAGCAGCACCTCCAATCAGCAATTTGATTTATATTTCAAAAAACTAATGAGCTCACCTGATAGCTACTATCCTGAAGGTTCAGGAAACACACCGGTAATCTTAAAACAAGATCGCAAAACACTATAAACTCGCCATCGAGTCTGCAAAGAGCACGGCAACGCTCGTCTACGGACTGACGCCAAAACATCCTAGCCACTCGATTTTCTCCTGTAGGTGGCAGGTCGATCGCCCAGTCGCCTAAAAGCCGCCAGCGTCCGATCCCGGATTAGATCCCTGGTCGGCCTAAGGGGTTCTAGGTCGGCTTGAGTTAACTTGAGATTTCCGTGGATGGCATGAGGTGATGATGATGATGATTGGGGCTTTAGGGCGCCGCAACAAAATAGTTATATGGCGCCCATTGGCATGAGGGACCAGGACCCTCACTCCTCAGCTGAATGGGATGATGTTTTTGGCATAACAGGGCCCTTGCCAGACCTAAGGGGCCCTACGTCGGTCCCAGTGTCCTTGCTGGGTCTTAGGACCCTATGTCCGTCGGAGAGAGCCTTTGCAAGTTTTAACCCTATTCCTGGAGGGATGAAAAGTATACGAATCTGTCGGGGGGGCTTATTCGGCCCCCTTCAGATTCTCCGCTGCCATAAGAGCTAGAAAACATGAAACTTGGTATGTGACTTAAGTCGACAAAATGAACTCTATTTTTGTCAAATTTTTGGTGACCTTGGGTCATATCTTCAAGGTCAAATGACGTCATCAGAAATTATTTTGTCAAAACATGATATTTTTTAGGAAACCTCCATTATCTCGAAACTATGGCAGCTAGGAGGAATCCCAAAAAATCACTGTAAAGCGGTTTTAATTGTCTTTCACCTAAAGGGCATCAAAAATGACCTCAGGTCAATGGTTTGTACTGTAGAGGTCAACAAATGTTTTTTTTAAAAATGTTTTTTAGCAAATGTTTGTTCGTTAATAACTTTTTATCCTAAGTATATAAAGCATTTATTTTGGTACCATCGTGTTTCTCTCGTCATTGCGGTTCGAATCATATCAACTTTGTCAAATCGAAAATTTGACCCCGGGTCNCCTTGGCTGTTTTCTATCGTACCTAGGTGATATTCGGTAAATCTCTAGTTAGTCATGCCATACGGTACTCTTAGTTGTTTAGGGGCGCTCATATCGAGTGGTGGGCGCCTCCTCCGTACGCACCTCTGATACCCAGATCCTTGGTTCGTCTACACTTTTAGACTCTTTTAGATGACTGGACGTCCAAAATAGTTTATTTTGCTCTGTCCGTTTGTCATACGCAATGTCTCTGTGTTTCATGTGAGCATACATGAAAACTAGTGACTTTCTGTGTTGCGAATGGCTTCCCTCCAATGAAACCAGTCTCGCCGTGTGGTCGCTCTTCTCTGTGTAGTGGATTCGTCTGTGGTCTATGGTCCGGTTCAGAACTGATGTGAGCCTTCGTGAGTGTCACTGTCCCCTTAACTGGTCTGCCATTTCCTCGAGGTCTCCCTCTAATGCATCGCTTCGTGGGTCATGTGTCATACGGTAAAGATGTGGTTTCTGAATTTGAGCTCTGCAAGCAAAACGTGGCGCATAAAGCGTTTGCAAATACAGCATTCCAAGATAGCACATGTAGAGGGAACCAAGTATAACTTCTGAATGGAAATACATGGGTAGACATGATCCCACCTCTACGCTGATACACCGGGTCCTCCTCTGTGTTGGTGTTTTCTCTGTGTCTGCCGCAGAATCGAGTGGCCTAAGATGCGCTTGTTGGCTCCTCCTGTTCATATGAAGGACACGTCCCAATTAGGATCATCATCTCAGACTTTTGTCCTAGTCTTGTCCTGCTCGACCTTTCGTGCGACGTCTCCAGGTGTCTCAAGATTGTTGTAGAGACCAGATGGTACCTGGGTGTCCTCAGGATCATGAACCGCTGTGACGGGGAAAGACCCGAGCTAGGCCTACTAAGGCTTCACTTGGATGCGTGGACAAGATCACAAGTGATCGCCACCGACTCACGTGGATGAACGCGCATCCTCGGTGGTTTGATTGACGTGTAGTACTCGCTCTCGCTCTCAAGTGAAGTTCATATTAAGATGGGTTCAGACCGCCAAGAGCTGAACCGCGTCTTGAGTGGGTAAGAAAACGCTTAGTTAAGACACCAATACTCATCAGGGAGGAGGGGACTCAGTGGTTACCGTGTTCCACCGCCCGCCCAGGGCCAAGGAACAGCCATTAGAGGGCCATAAACCTGATACTACAGAGTAGGCTTGTATGTACAACTCAAGTAGATTCACGCAGCCCGACCCGAGTATGGAGTGACCGGGTTGTGGGACCAATCGGGGTCAGAACGGCGGGACAGCCACAGATTCCATACCGCTGTCTCTGAGGCAGACACAGGAGACTACCTAGATCGTCTCACAGATTAGTACTTGGTGAGAGTCAGTAGATCACTCTCGCTTAGAGAGTTGTTTTCAGATATAGGGTGAGCAAGCCAGACAGGCCAGCCTGATGTGGGGAGCCAGACAGGATTGGGTCACTTCCCACATCATTGAGAGTAGGTAAAGCCGGGACAAGGTGCAAGATAGGCAATGCCCTTGGAGACGAATAGCATAGTCCGGGGCTACGCCTTCTCGCAATGAGCAGGATCACTAGTATATCTGACTACTCCACCCACATGTGTGAGAAGATACTTCAAGGGTTTAGGGTGTTCAAGAAGCGTGTATCAGATCCTGCAAGATAAGCATGATGTGTTCTTGCGAATTGCGGAGTTTCGGCTCCCCCTCATCTCATGAGCGCACATTTGTACAACAGTACTTGAATTGTTGAGATCGCTGACCGGTTTTGACCGCATAAATGGTAAGAACAACCATTTTGCCCTAAGCCATGGCCCACTTACTGGCCACTACTAGATGAAGCTGGAACACGGGATCAAACGTCGGTTATGCAAATCAGTATTGGGATTGTTGTCCTGCGGTAGAAAGAACATAGCGTTGTTAAGGGACCACACAAAATAAACTCAAAAATAGCGCAGAGCACACTTTTTTAAGCGCAAGAACTTCATATAATAAATACAACTTCAATACCAATGATTATTTAAGAGTTGCATTATCTTGCCAGATAGGATTCAATTATTATTTCGCAAATTATGGTTCTATCACTTTTAGAATGGGTCGTTTATTCTAGAAAAACTACTGTATTTCCGTCCTGGAAACACAGCAATAATCCGTGTTGTTTCGCGGCTCAATTCACGTGCTTTATGCGTAGGCCATCCCGCATACATATTTCTTTTTGAGCAGCGTCTGTATTTCCGAGCTGGAAGCTCTATAAACAATCCGTATCTTTTCACTAACGTGCCTTTATGCGAAAGGTAACCTCCATTCTGAAAAAATGCGTTAAATAGCTATAGCTTGTGGAAGACGGGTTGGCTGAAGGTATTGATGTGGGTTGGAAGATGCAGTTTCTAGCCACCTATATCATGAAGGATTATCGATGCGCCAATATATTATTAATATAAGTATTATCTGTATGAAAATCTGAAGTATTATGATTATCCATGTTTTTATGATAATTCTGCCTTGCCAATGGTCCAGCACCGCCCCTAAAATGTGCCTAAATGCAATCCTTTTTTTCTTTCTGCGTCCATTAAAGATAAACAAAATATTTGTTTCTTTGAAAATGAACCCAGCTTGTCGCCCTGAAATTCATCACGCAACGCTTCTGGCAGGCAAGACAAAATCACCTTACTGAAAGTTGTATTGACTGCCTACTTATTAAATGCATTCCTTGTAATCTGTTTTACCAATGGGACTTCGGAATGAAGAGCAATCCTGGTGAAAGCTGGACCATAATAACACCCACACATTTGGGACCACGTATTTATGAGCGAAAACTGACAACCAATCTATAAAAAACTCTTTGTACCTCAATTTAAACTTCACTGCATGGTAGACACTCGCTTTGAGCCGCCGCCACGAAGCGTGTGGCTTCCGTGCACTTAACGGCGTGACGTCTGTGACCGACAACACAATACCATTCCATGTCGGCGATCACCGACAATCTGGAGATATCTTGACGGCTCGTTTCACACCGACACCGTGGCCTCAGTCTCTGTAGCCTTGCGCTTTATCGGATATCTCTACGCGATGCAGGTGAGGGGCGCTTTTGTTTGTTGGATGCGAATCTTTTCGGTGGCGTTTTCGGTTTTTACCAGTTTGGTGGGTGAATCTTTCCGTGCGACTCGCGGTGCGTGATTTTCCTACCGAGTAGCAGGGTGTGAGACCGCATGTCGGTTGTCCCCGACTGATTCAATTGACGGGGAATGAGGATGCAAATAGCGACGCATGGGAAGAGTGTGCAGTACAAATGAGACACAGGAACATATGCGCGACACCAGCGGAAACAGACATTGAGCACTGGAGGTCACTACTAAGAAGACCGTTACCTTCCTCGGAAACTTTTCCAAACGGCCGTCATGAGCATAAGACGGACTTGATTCTCACGTGGTTTTCTCAGTGAGGGCTAATGGCACATGACCATGTAAGTAGTAAGTACCTGCCCAGCGACCGATTTTCAGAGTCATAGCTGCTATACATCTGGTGGACTTTGACACCGCCTGTCACCAATGAAATGACACCACTAGGAAACCACAGACTTCTACCAGAAGTGACTCTTGCGCTTAGCTATAAACTAAAACATTTTTAGCTGTTACTATGACATGCACATTGCACGCTCTTGAAAATAAACAACCCACCGACAACCGAAAGCAGTAAATACCTGAGAAGACTCCCATACTGCCGGAGATGACAGCCTTCCGATCCGTTTTCTGGCACGCGTCCCGAGCGATAGGTTCGGCGCCGGTCCTCTCCCGATACCCAGTCACATGTGACCAGCCGGGTGACATCGGGGCCTCCCCTCTCAATATAATCAGCTTACTTGGAGATGATCTGACCAAGGCTATCAGGCTCTCACCTCCGATTTTGTTTCAGGGTTAGACACATCCAATGACAGATGTTTACTCACCCGAGCTGCGATGAATGCGAGGTGTGGATGAGGACCGGCTAAGCCTGTTAGAGCACCGCTAAAGCCTACTAAAACCGCCTAAGACCGTATTAACACTGGCCTGCTCCCAGCTACTCAATACAGCACGGCAGTGGCTGGGCGGGGCCCGGGTCGCACGCGCCGCCCCTGGGCCGCCGTCCGCCGCTCTGATTGGTCCGTCGGTCGGTCGGCCGACGAATCAGAACGCACGAGCTAGCAGAACGTGACACCCTATGGCCGAGCGCTTTCGTCCACTGGAGCAGCGCTCGAAACATAAAGCTAATGTTTACCAGCTGGCTTTGAGCGGAATTTGTGGATTTTCAGCGGATTCTGCTCGACTTATAACGAAAGCAATGTGCTAATGATGAAGCCACAGCGGATGCATGAGCTTACGTTTTGATCTGTTGTCAGGGCTGGCGGTACAGAGGAGGTAATTCGACATTGATCTAGTTTGAAAGTTTTTCCAGGTTCACCCGAGACACGGCCTTGCCAGACGGCCGCTAGAGCAATTTTCCTCACCTAGCATAAAACAGACAAACAACCGATGCCCGATCAACCACGCCAGCCGCAGCTTTCCGTGACACTCGCATTCAAACGGTCTTCCCTCGCAATCTTTCCTCATCACCGTCGTACTGCGCCGCGCCATCAGCTGATCTTCGCACAGCACAAGGCCATGCCCTCAGGCATCAGGAGCCGGACAAAGCAGTGCCGCGCCGGAGGCGCGTTCCCTCAGTGTCCACTGTCCAGCAGATGGCACACGCCCGTTACGGCCGCCTCCCGATCCTCTCAATCATCGGAGGCTTACGGCATGTGCAGGAAGCCGGCGGCAGATCGCTCCGGATCATCCTCCGCTAAGAGGATCACAGGCGCCGGAAGCTGCCGCTAACGATTGGCGGCACGCGCGTCGCCTTGTTGGGGGACACTGGACAGCGGTCGTCGGCCCGGTAAGCCTCGACTTAGCGAGGCTTTGCAGAGGCATCTTCATCGCAGCTCGTCCGCTGAAAGGCCCGCAGTACTCTGTTCTTATTAGGTACGCCGTACAAGCTGGCCAGCTGGAGTGGCTTACTGTGGCTCCACCTGCGCAGCTTATGTATCTGCTGATGCGGATCGGTTGTATGATATCGTTGTGATGAGGTCTTTTTTGGCGAGTAAACCGATTCCAGCTCCGCTACAAGAAAAGGTAGCAGCTAAAACTCTGGGTGTTATCCAGCTATTCCTTCTCTTGGATATTACAATAATCCCACATTTTTGTTATTATTTGTTTGACTAATGCCTCCAGGGTATTACATGTTATTAAAAAGGTATACTGTAACTGTCAAATCGCCTTAAATAGAATGATTTCAAAATGAATCGCACCGCACGCATCTTGAAATCGTGAAAGATGCAAATCAATGTTAGAGCTGGCCTTTGGTTATGCTGCCATTGCATTCTACTTGGTCTTTGCAGCAATATATATTCATCAAATTTACGACAAACAGAATCAGGCATCGTCAAATACAAGAACATGTGTTGACATAATAACGAACAGCAACTGTAACTGTAAGGAGTGAGATTAAATATAATTTTAAATTTACAGGTGTGGTTAAGAAATACAATTTTTGCCCACAAAAATGGAACACCGGTACCACACCTCACCACTTAAAGCAGACAAATAGGAATGTAAATATGCCGGCGTATGTGTTAAATACAATTGCCATGCATTGCCTTAGCGGAGCGAAATGTGGAAGTGTCAATGACATTTCAGACAGATCAGAGGCAATGCAGCTTCGATATCTTTGACCATTCCTGTCAATAACACCCACCCATAGCAACGAAAAGCCCGCGCCCACCACAATTTCCATACGGGGAGACGCGTCCGAGGCCTTCCCCAGGAGTCAGAACAAGCGCGCCTTTCCGAGGCCGCCCTGCTCAGAGCTGGCTTTCTACAACAGCATCGGAGCGACTGTCGGCCCGTTGACCGGCCAATTCTTTGGGAACTCGAAAACTGAACGAACTTAGGGAAAACAACCTGCCAACGGCGGTGAAATCGCTTCACATACTTGTTTCGGTCTCGAGGTAACCAGGTCGGGGCGGTGCATACTCTGTTTGGAGCCTACCTGTCAGCTATGACCGGTGGGATTCCGCCTGCCGGCTCGTCCCGCCGCCAAACGCTTTGAGACCCGCCTTTGAAGATCTCGGTAGAGTGTGTCGCCGTCGATCGGCCGGCAAAAAAATTAATCACCGAGGGCGAAAGGTCCGCCGCGGTGAATTCAGGGATTACCGCCGGGCCTCACTGGAATCTGCGAAATTGTCAGGCAACTATCTATGTTTTAAGTGAACTCGGTGCTGCCAATGCCTCAAGCAACTACACGCGAGCCCTGCACCGATCATTACATTCCTGCGCGAAGACGAGTACGCCTCCGACATAAACAGGAACCACTACGTCGGCCGATGAAGGCGGAGCTGATCAGAGCTTTCGGCGCTCTGATGTTGACCGGTGGTTGATTTGGCGGCGCTCAAAACGAGTCTGATCGGGTGCTGACGACGGCACCATTCAAGTCGCAGATCCAGCGGTTCGCACCACGCTTCATGAGCTACCAGCAGCAGGACGCGCAGGAGTTCCTCACGTACCTGCTTGAAGGTCTGCACGGGGATGTAAATCGCGTCACCACCCTGCCCAAGCCCAATCACTACCTGACATTTCGACGAATAGTCTCAGCCCCAGTTCAGAAGTCTAGTTTGAGGTTCTGGTGAGCGCTCCTTTGCGTTCTGGAGAACGTCAAAATTAATTGATCTGGTTTTGTCGGCTGCCAGTTTCTAAAGTCGACGCTGCTATGGGCACTTAGCGTGGTGCGGCCCTGCGTCCGTCACGGTTCGACACCCGTTCTGGGATTCTGAGCCTGCCGATCCCGCTAGGACTTGACCAGGTACAACCCCGCCTGTTTTGAACCTTCATTTCTTAGTGGAAGTAAGGTGTCGCTCGACGGACCACGGAAGCCGACGTGTTTCAAGTGCCGAGAAGCGGCAAAAATGCACCAAAAACTTTCGATCAGAGGTTCCCGGCTCGCATCCTGGTGGTGCACCTGAAACGTTCTCTGCTCCGCAGGGAAGGTCTCTCAATGGGAAACTTAACCACCTCCGTGGACCATGTCTCGGTGACCGGGCCCTAGAACCTGTCGCCATACTCGTTTCTGACCTTATTCTGACGTTCTGTCAGTTATAACTTGTATGTTTGTCATGGTCACCACTCTGGCACGATATTCATCTCCGGCCACCTCTGGCCTATCTGCAAACACCCGCAACACGGCCCGAGTGGTACGTGAAGTACAGTCATTTTTATATTTTTTCAGAACGACTTCATGGGTGCGTCCGGTCTATCAGGGCCATACGTTGGTTACCCACTGTGAGGGCATACATGCTCTTCTTCGATGCTGGTCCGGCAAATTCCTACAATCCGAATCAAGTCTGCCCTTGTCTTCCCCAACCGGGTCGCAAGTCTAGTTCCGCTACAGTATCTCTGGATGGGTCCCGCCACCGGAACCGGCGTGTTGGGCCCAGCCTGAGGGACAGTTTGTAAACTATATTGTCATCATTTGATGCATACACAAATTGCTTGTCGGATTGTCATAATGTATGTACCTGTCGAATGCAAATGATTGATTAAATGAAATATAAGTTTCAATCTCAATCTCGACTTCAGCTTCTCAACTTTAGTCTCAATGATAATGGAAAACAGTGTGACACAGCAAATCCTCCGATGAACTACCTCTGAGCCTGGTTACATGGGCGTCGCCACCACTGGGGACACTAGGGACATTGTCCCTAGTAGTTTGCAGTCTCCTCTAATATGGATATGGTCCCATGATAAAGTGCACGTGCACCTGGATTTGTCCCTAGTAATTTTCAGAACGTGGCGACGATCTTGCCTGGTTGACATATGTCGCAATATTAATGTGCGCCAAAGATCACAAAGGAACATGGCTTTTGTATGAGCAAAACACACTCACATGTAGACAGGCCTGCTGTTGACTATACATATACGCAGACAAGATACCATCTGCATCGCATACCATCTGCTTCGTACGATAAATCGACTGATGGTCTTTTCTCGACGCATAACCATTAATCAACCGGCAACATCAACATACGACAAGTTGCATAGCAGAAGGGAATTAACCCACATTTTACAAACACACCTTGCAAATGATGTTTTCCGCCAGCTTTTATTCATTACCGGTGTCCCTAAGCTGCCGCCAGCGTCGACATGCAACTGCGGCTAAGAAGGATTTGTCTGAATTATTGGTACCATTCGTGGCAGTTTCGTTACGTTGTTTCCGTGTGTTCCCTTGTGTGTCACATATTCGTGCCACCGGGCAGTCGGATTACAACTTAGAGTGGAAAGAGCTGAGGGAATACGACCGGATCGCCCACCTGATACTGCACCTCTGACCCGGCGGCAAACAAGTCCGTTATAGAGCGGATACAATGCCCCGCTCCCGCCGGCCACACAGAGGGATTAGCTGGCACCGCTGCCGCCCCGCTCCCACCCCGCCCCCACCCGTCCCCGTCCCCGTCGCCCCCACCCGTCGCCGTCGCCGTCGCCGTCGCCGTCGCCGTTCCCGCCCCCGCCCCCGTCGCCGTTCCCGCCCCCGTCCCCGTCGCCGTCTCCGTCGCCGTCGCCGTCGCCGTCCCCGTCCTGCCTCTCCCACGCCCCGCCCCGTCCTCGTCCCTTTCGGCGGACAATTAGCGTAATGACTGAGTGGTGAGAGGTGCTGTGGTCGTCCCATCACGTGATCAGGTGACGTTTGTCCCCGGTAAGCTGTCAATTGAAGCCCCCAGACCCCTGAAAACCCCCGCTGTCACACGAGGCTGGCATGACGGACAGCCACCACAACCACCATGGCTTCCTCAGTTCGCAGGGACGGGACGGGAAACGGACGGGCAAACCGGGAACGGGAACGGAGACGGAGACGGAGACGGAGAACGGAAGACGGAGACGGAGACGGAGCGGAGACGGAGACGGAGACGGAGACGGAGACGGAGACGGAGACGGAGACGGAGACGGAGACGGAGACGGAGACGGAGACGGAGACTAACGCATCTTAGCTGTGTTGGTTTATTTTGAGTTCAGCCTATGCTATAGTTAATACAAAATTAGAGATATTCTCGGCTTACAAACAGTTTGGACTAACGGTTAGCACTACAATTCGCACTCAACAATAAAAATGCTGACAATAAATAAAGTAATTGACGATATTTAAGTGGTCGTTCACCGTTTCATAACGTAGGTATATAAGACATACACACATTTTAACGACAGAGACAATGACATTGCGATGGTGAGCATGATCGCCCAATCGGTCAGCTTCATTTCATTATAATTGTAAGGGGCTCACTCATTGCGCCATTAAGTTTTTGCAGTAATAATAAATTATCACTACTCTGTGCGCACCAACTTGGAAAACTGAGTTACAAATGGTACGAACGTGAAAGCGGTCTTTCAACGATCAAATTTTAACGTCACAATACATATTCTATTAATGGTTTGTTTTATTGGAACTGTTTAAGAGGTCCTTTGCATGTCAGAAGTATATGCAAACACAAATGTACGCGGAACAATGCAGGAGAAGCAAATCAAAATATCGACTCGTTTGGCACAGATGCCTTCTTGTCATGAAACATAGAGCTTTTCACATAATGCACTCGACCGTCAAAAATGGCGATAATCAATTAAGTAGACTTACCTACTGCTACTTTTATGACGCTAAAAACCTCCCACATTGGTTTCACGTATCTCAATATACTTTGCTGTTATGCACTTGTTAGTTCAACAACGCGACAAAGTTTAAATTTGTAAGTTTCTTATCAATGCACACATAAATCATGTTTTTGCCACAGCACGGTATTAAGCATTACTGAACGATACTGGTATGTAGATATTTGGGATCGAGGCGATTTTTGAAATTACTGCACGAGCGCAGCGAGTAAAGTAGTTTTGAAAAACGCATAGATTAATAAATACCACACGGGGCCGATAAAATAATTTCCTTAGGACCGAGGTCGTTGTTGGATTTTCTGCCCGAGACCTAAGGTCAAGGGTGGAAAATCCTACAACGACCGAGGTCCTAAATGAATTATATCGGCCTAAGTGTGGTATTTATTTTATTATATGTCTACCTCCGTTTTGAAAATTACGTAACTAAAGCTTGGTAAAATGTAAATGCCTCGGCGGGCCCGAAAGCCTTTGACCACTTGATTAGCATTGATTTTCTGAGAGCTGAAAACCTTTTACCACACGCTCGCGCTAATGCTAAAAACATACTGCGACATATGATAATACAAATATCTACATACACAGCAGAGTTTGGTAAGTCTTTACCATATGTCGCCAGTGCGGTATGCCAGTGCGGTATGCGGAAAATACCACACTCCACGCGCTAATGCTTTTTACACTGCTCGGCATATGTTAAATACCGGTCGCTCGGTAATCATTGTCCTGTACCTACTATCCCAGATGAGGTAACTATTCGTGCCAAGTGCATTGCTCGCATGTGGTATAATCTGCCAGCAATGTCATCTACAGAAAACTACACACAAAAAGTGTTGACCCTGGTGGCATAGCGCAGTCGCAGCGAGGCAGATTGTTCGGATATATAATCGATAAAAAATTGTCCGACAACTCTGGGGAAAGTTTTGAATTCCCGCAACGACAGAACTTCATACTGAGGATTCATGTGTCATGAAAAGCTATCGAACCTGCAGTGCACAGTGCACATACCTGCAGAAGGGACGGCAGCGTTCAATTAATAACTCCTGTATGTGATGCTTATTATAGGCCGAGTTGAGACTTTCCCGTGAGTATGAAGCGAACTGTATTCGATTTCCCCTTCTGCTTGTTGACTGGCAGACAGCAGGACGCCTCTGCTCCTGCTATCACGCGGATCAGGGGGATTGTAACCGCGAGAGACATGGCTCAGCTTTCCGCGTGCACTGGTCACCAACCGCAAATCAACCAACTGATCCTTAACAGCGGCGAAAATCACCCCCGGTTGACCTAGCTGTCGAGTGCAGGACACATGTTTATGTCGAGGTGCTCGGGCTGGGTTTGATGGCTTCATATAGTAAGCCGAGTGGTTCCCAAGAAGGCTGTCTAGTGCAGGGAAAATGGTATATGTTGCGGCTTTCGGCATTGGTCAACACGCTTCATAGAAGAAGTCAGGTGTTTCCTAAACAAGCGGGTTTCCCTTAGACTCGTCTGGTCATTGCCAGAAGGCGCAAACAGGTTAGTCCAGGTGCCCGATGAAATAGTGCATCATTCGATAAATCCTCCCTCCCCCTCCTCTAGTGCATTAAGGCCAGGTGTCTGCCTAAAATGGTCAAAATCATGTAGATTGCATCTAAACCGCCGCAAAATAGCCAGCATGGCAGCCACCATGTGGCGTTTTCCTGTAGCTGTGGATGCCATCACACTCGCTACAGCGTGTCTGCGGGACAGGTGGCTCCTCAGTCCTCGAGGAGAGCGGCATCACTGAATGGAAACATGGGACACAGCGACTTTGATCACTTAAGACAATCGTCGAAACAAATCAGAAACACGGTAGCTGATGCATTATTCAGTCAAGCTCAACAAGGATCTCGTCTTCTTCTAACCTGGCTATGGGCTTTGTGCTACTCATGGACCTTTCCTAACCTGGCTATGGGCTTTGTCGTGGACCTTTCATAACATGGCTATGGGCTTTGTCGTGGATCTTTCATAACCTGGCTATGGGCTTTGTCGTGGACCTTTCCTGACCTGGCTATGGACTTTGTCGTGGACCTTTTATAACCTGGCTATGGGCTTTGTCGTGGACCTTTCCTGACCTGGCTTTTGTCTTTGTTGTGGACCTTTCTTGACCTGGCTATGGTCTTTGACGTGGACCTTTCTTGACCTGGCTATGGTCTTTGACGTGGACCTTTCTTGACCTGGCTATGGGCTTTGACGCGGACCTTTTTTGACCTGGCTATGGGCTTTGTCGTGGACGTCTTGGGAACCCTTCCCTGAGCTACACGTTCACACATTTGTTTATAATAGCCGCTTCCACAAAGGATTTTTGCGCTGAAAATATGATGAGAAGTTTCTGAAAAGTTTCACAATTTAAGTATAGGCGTCTTAGTAAAATATTCATGAGAATCACAATGACTGATTAGCGGATTATCCACCTATTCAATAGTTAGGAAAATTTTTTGAACTCATAACAAGTTATGATAACAACATTGGCCGTCTTTTAAAGGAATATCGCTTAGAGTCCGATTCGTAAAGTTTCAGTCGTTGAGAAGATGTTCGCATCACAATTAACCTAATCAATGTACTTATCCTTGCTTTAAAGGGAAATAACACATTTAACATTAGTTTTAACTGGCGGTACAAAATTTTTCGGTATACCTTACTACCATGAAAATCTCAGAAATCAATTGTATCCTTCCAAAACGACCTAGGCTGCTGGCGTTCAACGCAAAACACCGTTGGGTATCATTTGCGTCATATTTCAAATGGACAAAATCTCGTTGCGTTTCACATACGTCATCAGTACTCCAACTATGAGGGGGTTTTGGTGTGGGGTTTTCTACCGCTTTTTCGCTTTTCGTTATTAAAACCAACCTCACGAAAAACGTTTATCAGAGTCTGTCAATTTGAACGGACTTCCATCGAAGTTCCTGTAGAAAGTTTTGTGAAAAAAAGGCGCATCACAATAAACTGGTACTTGAGAGCAGCGATGCCGGGCAGAGGATACAGCTATTATAAGCCTGTTGATTTAGAGGGGGTTTATCAACATTCTAAATAGTCATTCGGCATTTTATAAATCCAATGCAAAAATGGCGTAGACGGGCGTAGCTTTCTCCAGAAAACTGGGAAGGGGGGGGGGCTGAGCTAGAAAAATCGTTTTAAGTACCATCAAAATCCACAAAGTACATATTTATTTCCGGTTTGACCCACTTCCTCGTCAAAGTTTGGTGGGGGGGGGGTGGGGCTGGAGCTGCAGGTGAGAGAGAGGGCTGAAGCCCCCAACTAAATAGCAATCTGCATCCTACACCCCTGATGGTGTATGAAGGTACAGATCCAATGGTTAGGTTCATACCTAAAGGCACGCCTTGCCAGCAGGTTGTATTGCTTAGGAGGAAGAGACAGCCTGGTGGAATACAGATTTCAAGGAAACACTGCTGATAGGTAAAAGCTCGCATGGTATCGCAAGGTCACCAGTCACCAGTCATGATTAAGTATCGCATATCAATTTGGCAGCGATGATACTATATTGATAGCGATGATGAATCGAATGACAGCATTCGCTTAGCAAGTTGCTTGCAACAGCAACAACATTGCGTTTGCTGGGAGGACCTCCGGGTTCCAGCAAAGACCCTCTGCTATAGCTCGACCAGGACTGCCCTTCCCAACCTTTTTTAATGTATGAAAGGGTGTCATAGTGTGCGGTGTATGCGGTGTATGTGGTGTGTGCACTGTGTGCTCCGTTGCTTCCGTTGCTCCATGTAGCCGTGGTGAGCATTGTGAGTGTGTGAGTGGTGTGAGGTAGTGGTTGTTGTGGTGGTACGATTGTGTGGTATGTAAGGTGTGTGACGGTGTGCAGTGTGCTTTGCATACTGCCTATGCATAATATTTAAAAATGTGTGGTGGGTCTATTTAACTCACTCTATTAACAAAAGCTCCTTTGGCTGGGTTGTCTTATAGTTTACGCACTGCCTCGTGTTGCTAATCAACGTAACAGCATGGGAGCAAAGAAAAACATAAAATAACTAAGCAATAACAAAAAAAAAAAAGCGGTCGCACGTCAGGAAACGAGTGTTTTTGAACAGTCCATTGGATCCTCTACTGGCGTACTAAGCCTAGCTTATCGGGCTGCGTGGGGGATCTGGGACTGACCTATGTAGTAGTCACTACATCCCCTCCATTCGGGCCGCACCACACCACCTTTCGGCTAATAGGCTTTTTTTTTCACTGATGTATTATGCCTTACCTAAACCCTTGCCTAGCCTAAAAATAACCGACGCTCAGGAGACTATCTCTAATATTTAATATTTTGTTTTATCTTCCTTGAGTGTGGCGCGGACTTTCTACCTTTTGTTCTCTTGTGTTTAACGTAAGGTGCGGTTGTCGCGTTGGACTGTGGGAGGGCCAACTCATGTAAAGGCCTTAAACCAAAATGAAATGAAATGAAGCAATCGCAATATAACTTTTAGCGGGAGGGTATTGGTACTGGACCTTGCCAATTCATTTGATATTTCATTTCATTTAGGCACTCAATTTTAAATAACCCCACGGATGGAGTTTTTATTCAGATGGTGGGGCAGCTGCCCCACCAACTTTGAGTTTGGTTACACCAACTTTTGTCAGATTTGAAGGTTTCCTTACATTGAAATAGTCATTTTTCCCCTTAACCATGCACAAATATCAGTTTTAAAGGTTTCCTGACGTTGAAAGGTCATTTTTACCTTTACCATGCAAAACATTCAGTCGATATGATATTTTGCCACACCAACTTTTTCTGAAAAGTTCCACCCATGCAAAACCCTGGATAGAGTTCTCCCGAAAGAAGATGCTGAACGTCTGTTTGCCTCCTGTTTCCTTCGATGCGCCATCGGCTCAACTCATTTCATTATCCGACTCTACCCACTGAAGAGCACTAGTACTGTTATTAGTTATGTAGTTATGCACAGTTATTGTATTACTTATGCTAAATTATTCGATATAGATAGCACGACCTGCATATAACTGAAGACATCTGAAGAAACTCCCTCTCATCCGCAACTGGTTGTCTCTTATCTGTCCTTGCTTGTTTTGCAGACCGACCTGCCAGGTCCGATCAATAACAGGTGTGCTCTGGGCCGGATGCCATCATGCCAGCTGTCCACAAATGACGTCACGCTCCCACTCATCAGACGCATCCTCGGCATTCGCTGCGACTCACTCACTCAACAATTTCATTTAATTCGGGTATGTCTTGTTGAATAACCATGTGGCTCGGTCTTTCTTCCTCACTCACTTTTTTCAACCTTTTTGTCTCCTTTTTTGGAAGGAGATATTTCGTGCAGACATTTTTAAACACTTACGCCTTGTTTGTCGCAGCAAGGCAGAAGAGCATTCATTAAAGCGTTGTAACAGCGCGCAGGGAACTCTCTCTGGGCCTTTGTATGTTAGTGTGGAAGTGTTATTTACGACGCACAAGCTTTCCTGTGGTAAACTGATAACATAGTGATTTACAAATCACTATCTATAATATATTTTGTTTGGTGCTGCGGATGAATCGTCGCTTCTCGAACTGCCGGTGCAAACGATGCCGAGATTGGGTGGGAAAAGGCAGCGAGGGTACCGTATCCTCTCTCAACTTTTAAAAGACAGAATAGTGCACAATGATTAATATGGGAAGGACTTCGATAGGGACCGGTCCACGTACAGTGGCTTGAAGGGAAGTTTGACACCTGGATAACTCATATACCTTTTTACTTCCTGGAAATTCGGGTGCACTAAAGGAAATGCATAGAACGCTAACCTATTCACTTTTCACTCACTGGGTGTAAAAAAAGAGCGCACTGTTAACACCACTCCAAATATAAGGATATCGGCGGTAGGCCGCATTTTGTTCAGGTATGGTACTCGGCGCCACACATTATTGCCGGCATTACGTGTATTTCTCCCGGAAGCGCGCTTATTCCACACTCCGGGAGGTGCGCTCGCGAGGTACGCCAGCAGTCACATCAGCTCACAATGCGATTCCGAGCTGCGCATTAGCTGGTCAATAATCTTAAGTTTCAAAAGTTCCTTCTGTGTGATGTTATGTAACACACTGTACCTTCTGCAAGACATGTTAACTGACTCTCTCCATTTCCAGTCTTCACCAGGCCTCCGGAAAGAGAGCCCCATTTCGCCCAATGTTCCGGTCGAAGTGAGACGGCTTAAAACGGCGTCCTGATCACCAGTGGTGTCAACTATATCTAAGTGGCCTCTCTGATTCAGCCTTCAGTGCGACAGGGTTATCTCTTCGCCATTGTGTTAAAGGCGTCTTTTGTGGACCATCAGCTCAACGGCTTCAGTCTCGAAGACAATTTTCTGAGCCCACACGAGTAGTCCGATTTACAAGATACCCCCTAGAGGGTGCGCACGATTTGAGTGTGGACGTGGCACGAAGGCCGACAGACCAGCACAAACAGACGGGCAGGATGTGGCAAAGGCCAGCGGGTGGCTTGCGTGCGGCGCGTCAGTGTGGCGGTGGCGGGCGGTGGGTGGCGCTAGCGCGCGAGGGGACGGTCGGTGGCCCAGCTACGGGTAAGACCACAGGTGGAGATGCGCGCGTGACGGCGTGGGTGATGTAGAAACCGTCCTGCGCTCGCTTGAGGAGAGTACATTCAGCGGCGTGGTAACTTTATGTGACCTACGCTTTAGGAAATCTGATCACATTGTTTGTCCAAAAGTTATGTACTTGGTCGGTTGAATCATGCTTGCACAATAGATTCAGAAGAATAGCGGACGTGACTAAAAGTTTTTTGACCTGACCAAAATCTGCAATACAATTCAAAGTATATAAATGCGAGAATTGGTGGGAGAAAATACAATAAAGTAAGGCAAGGAGACTCGTCGGGTGAAGCACCGCTTTATATTGTTCCATGGGGAAGTTGTGACATTATTGTGTCAGCAAATTGGAGGTTTTTGTCATCTTGTTAGACGCTTATAATCAGATTGAGAACAAATTCTAGGTTATTCTGAGATACACTTACTCAAGGATTCGATAGGATGTGGTTTATATATGTCAGAACTAGGTCAAAATCCAGAGAGTAGAGTTTCTCGACGATCTGGGAGAGAGGATCTCGAGATATTTGGCGAGGGTTCCCCTGTCTAAATATTGCAACTCCGATTGGAAACATATCCTGCTTGTGAGTCGCAAATTAGGAACGATGATCTCTGTCACTTGGATAAGGAAAGTTATTACTAACAAAATGCTGTGACAATTCTTGACAATCACAACAAGCTTAACCACCATTAGAGGCAGTGGGCGATAAGCCTGTTTCAATTGAGAAGGTTTTCGGCCTCAGCGACAGATTTCGGAGACAGTTGTGGGATCAGACCCCTTATACTACTCTTCCATCTAAATATTAGTCGAGAGGCGGTACTCTCTGTTCTCAGGATTCACTAGAGGCGTGGTTGGATCTATACATAGTGAAATCCGTATCTCAACCTTTTATCCATGCGATAACGTGTGTATGCGGTGCTGTATCTACGTGAGAACCTTCGCACAGCCTGATACCAGAGGAAATATACTATCCTAGACGTCACTTCGTGCGCACGCGAGCGGCACAGTCTTAGTATTCCCACATGAACAAGTGTGAATGACTTGTTTATTTATTGAGGCAGTATTTTTCAAGTGTAAATTAACATTTGTGAAAATCACGGACTTATAATATAAATAATGAACGTAATTAGTGATCGTTGGTTTAGCATATCCGGCTACGCCTCCGCCATAAAGAGTTCGAGAGCCCCAGCGACCATGATTGACTGTGACAAGAGAATGTGACATATAATTCCGTCCCACTAGGCGTGATCCGACGTCGAGAACAGGAAACTGCACCCTCGTTTCCATCTCGACTTCACATCCGTCCTGAAGGAGTCGCAACTCTCGAGTATCTTTTGTGAAATCTCGCGCCCAACAGCAGTCTACCAAATATTTTCTTATGCGTAAGAGAGAGAGTTTTTGCAGAGAGTCATCTCATAAACTTATGATACTACTTTTTTGCACATGAACCTAATCGATATATATAAACGTATAATAGGAAGAAGTAAATCTGCAGCGCATGCACTTGTTAGACTAGGGCAATTGAGTACAGCCCACTACTTTGCTCATCTATTTTTTAAGGCATAATTATGTTTTCTACTGAAAATGAAGGGGAACCAATGTAAATATCCTCATCATAATGTCGATCTTGGCAAATGACGTAAGTCGCGCTTTTCTTTTGGCCTTAGTACACTAATATTTATGCTTGTATGCGGATTTGTGAAGAGACTCGGGTTTCCTCTGTTCTACAAATATATATTTGAATTTTATGTTGAAAATCTCATGACATATTTGCTAAGCTTTAGTAATTTTTGCAAAATAAACATTTCGGCAAGTACGCTAAATTAATTTTAAATAGTAGTTATCTTCTTATCAAATAAACGACCACATTAGGAATATATTACACCATATTTACAGATGGTGGTCAAGAGGACCTGGACTCGCCCTCTTTATTAATCGCCTAATTTGTTCAGACCGCACGCAGATGTCTTACACTTCTGAGTTTTGATATAGAGCTTAATAAATTAAATTCGGTGTCAGCTCCGTACAGCCTATCGCATCACCTCTCTGGGATTAGTTTGTGTATTCTTGGAAGCATACAATGTATATTTTAAAATGATATACTATATAACTCGTGTAAGAATTTTCCCAGGTATACTGCTTAGTTGGCTACACACAAAGTTAATTTAGCGAACTTTTTGCGTTAAAAGACAAGCTCTAATACCCCAAAAAAAACACCACTGTTTCCTTCGGTGCGGCAACCCCCAATATCCGCGAGTGGGAACAGTACAAAAACCTATATCGGAGGCGCGAAAGTAATCCACTGAGTAGTGAAATTCAAATAAGATGACCAACCCCCAAACCGCGGGAAGGGAGAGCCTGGATTCGTCTATGTGGCTCACTGTCCCACTTAATCCTTCCTCACCAAATGTCGTGGCGACGCCCTGGTTTTTAAGCACAGCTGAGCGCACACTAGAGCAGAAAACATGCTTGTTGGCACATATTCGTCCTTTCCATGAGTAAACTGATTCTTGCATATAGATACCCACGATACTGAGATTAACCCCCCGATTTAATGACACTATTCCCTCGTACTCTAACGAATTCTCTTATACGCCGCTGGATTGATATGTTGTGTATTAGTCCACGCCGCGAACTTCATTTCACCAGGAAAGCAAGCGAGGCAAATAAATACGTATCATACAGCCGAGACGCCGGATACAGAACAGCTATATAATTTTTCGACAGATTTTTGTCATGGCTTTTGCAGTTAGTTTTGGATAATTTGAAACCCAAACACAACCACATTAAATCACAAAACGTACAGGAGTTCGCAGGAGCACGACGCTAAGAGTACTATCCGACTCGACAGCTCGGTAAGTTCGATATATATAACCTGGCATATGATATGACGGAACTTGATTTTACACCCGTTGAACATGAAACAGCGAACACTGTACCTGAATAATTATGTTATTTTCTGTCACCCTGTTTAACGACAGCTGCGCCATCTGTCATATCACGATGATAGCATTAGCACGGGCAGCCGAGTCACCAGAGAGCCCGCGATCACCGGGTGAGGGACATGGCCTAAGATTCTCCCAGGTGTGAGAAGATAACACGTGACGAGGACTACGCTTAAGACGCCGGGTACCGCCCTGGTTTTAAGGTCAGCACGGGTGCATGCAAGAATACGTGAGACTTTTTGTAATTAGGCTTGTAAACAATGTAGCACATATAGACATGGCCTCACCAAGCATAGATAGACAGAGCTTAAGTTGCAGTGGTAGGAGAGAGAAGCCTACTGTATCGAGCAAAATGGTAACGAGTTTGAGCCTGGCATGTACCTCAATAACACACGAACTAGCAGATCAGGTGCTTCGGAACTCGGCCACGAGCCATGCTTTAGGAGAGCTGACGACCTCATAACGATATCAAAGGTTGACAACTTTCTGCTACTAATAGCCTTGACAGAGAGTCTATTCAGGAGCCTGACTCGGAGGCAGATCAGGTAATGAGAAGACGGGAATCAGTCGAGATGTGAGAGGATTACTATACCATGAAAGGTATTCTTTGAGACAAAGACAGCCTAATGCTGGACCGGGTGTCAGATGGATACTTTCAAATGGGCTCAGATCAGCTTCGCTGAGGCAGTGCGTTAAGACCTAACTTAGCAAATTAATGTGATTGAACTGGCGTCACAAAGACTTACTGTGTGACGACGGTCATAGGAGTCATCCAGAGTCACATTCAAGAACTTTGTGGATCGGTGTGGAGGGGATGGGGTGGACCAATATTCCACTTTAACATCAAATCAATTGTTTACACACTTTTCAGATGCTCAAGGTCAGCTCGACTCTTGACCATTGACTTGTAAAACTCCAGCCTCTGCAGACCGTCAGGAGGGTGTGAGATTAGTTTCAACTATCGCCGTAAGCTCGCTGGTAGGCCCACTGTGATGGGCATCAGAGTATTTGATCGCCTGATTTTAAAGCGGCTCCGTGAGCTCTCATCTCCACTAGGCCAGTGCCGCCCACACCCCATGGCTAATGGGTGGGCAGGGCACCACTGGGAAAATTCTGGAGTGAGCGCTCGTGGATACGCTTGTTCCTCCGTGAGCTCAGCATTGGTAGGCTTTCGACATTATATTAGTTAGTATTCCATCCACTCTCATGGGAGACTCTTCTCTCACTGAGTCAAACGTCATTGGTTGTTTTAGACTAGGAGAGCACGCTCCATTCTTGGCAATCGCTCTATTATAACAGTAGAAGATATAACTCGTAGAGACAATCAAAGCATCAGGATATTCAATCACTTCAGGAGAAAAAAACTATTTCATTCGTCTGGAATCAATACGGAACACGACGAGTTCTTGGAGCACAATACCAGGCATATAGTTATCATGGTGTATGGGCGAGTTTGTCTTGTGGCTTGGCGTGGCCTGGTGATGTCATGGCTTGTGGGGCGGGCTAGGCAAAGGAAAATTGCAGCCATGTCGAACTCTACTGTGAACGCTGATTTCTAAAATAGTCTATCAAAGGTTTCACAAGTTCTGCAATCGAAATAGAGTGAGGGCATGACACAAAGGATGAGCATACTGATCAGAAGAAAATCTGTTTTATAAATATTATTTCTTGCTTTTATAGATGGCATTTCGGCATTAAGTACTTTGCTGTGTGAGTGTCAGAGCCCACCCAATTTACCCAAAGGTAATCCATGCGCGCCAATATTTCATGACATTCTTTCAGTGAGCTTTTGCTCTTTCGGAACTTCAGACTCAGCGTGAATCTGTGATAGACACGGGCCTCGTATACGATACACTAGCCGTTTTCACGATGTATTAGTTTGCGCGAAATGCTTTAAATTATTTTAAAATGTTTTAAAATGTTTAAGTAGTAGCAGTCTTCACGATGAACTAATTTGCCAGAAATGTTTTAACTCTCGCCCTATGGGTCCCGTAGGGCGAGGGCTTAAACATTTTTTCGCAAATTAGCCCATCGTGAAAGTGGCTACTACTAAAACATTTTAAAGCATTTTAAAATGTTTTAAAACATTTCGCACAAAATAATCCATCGTGAAAACGGCTATTATGTGGGTTTTGAATACATGCAAGTAAACAACAGCCACGACTCAACGACCCATCTCTCACTTCTCGTCTATCCTTTAATCACAAATGTCATTCCAGGACTCGGAGACGGTGCATGATGCAAATGTTACCTCTGATACTAATCTTGTACACGTTGTAAATCCATTTATCTCGGTTTTGTAGCCGTAACAACAACTCTTTTACTTCCAGGATTAACTTGGAATACTAAACAGTTTTTGAGACGGGAAGTGCATTCCAACGAGCGACCTAAATAGCCATTCCAATTTGGGCTCTTCCAGGAAGGAAGCGGTAAACAAATGAGCGACCGGAAGGAAACAAAATAAAAGATCCATTCGATGATTCATTCACAATTTGGAGTATTCCTTCACAACTTTTAGTATGCCTTCATAATTTTTTATGTTCCTTCTCAATGTTTAATGTTTGTTTGATGATTAATGTTAACTTCAAAATAATTTAATGTTCTGGAACTTTTTACAGTCGTTTGTCCCATCCATTTCTTTTGGAAAACAAGTAATTTTGATACTGATGCATTTTGGTATTTCATGAGTCTCATGAAATTGTAAATTTTGGACAAAGAAACAATGTGCTGCCATTGACCACAAAAGTAGGCATGAAGAGCAACTATTTGTCCTCCACAAATATGCTAAGCATCTTTTTCCCATGCGCCAGAGTAGTATAACGAACTGCCTGCCTGGGACATCATTCCAGAAATAAAGCAGTGATGATTTATTTGTGAAGGCACAAACTGGCATGGGTGCTGGTGCTTCAGTAGTCAGTACGTCAGTGAAGGCACACTAGATTGGTGCTGGTGCTTCAGTACGTCAGTGAAGGCACACTAGATTGGTGCTGGTGCTTCAGTACGTCAGTGAAGGCACACTGGATGGTTGCTAGTGCTTCAGTGCGTCAGTGAAGACACCCTAGATTGGTGCTGGTGCTTCAGTACGTCAGTTAATGGATATGTCGCGTGTCTTGTGGGTTTGATGGGAATGGTCCTACGGTTGTCATGCGGACATATAGTGAACTGATTTCGGCCTATACATTGTATGCTGCACATTCATGGAGCATGTGAGAGTTATGCAGCATAGTAATTCATGGACTAACATGTGAATGACATCCCAACAGAGGCGTATTGATGAATCAGCCAAGGGGGTACATGCTTTAGGGACACAATTATTCACAATTGATAAAAAAAGCAAATAGACAATACTTATAAAACAGACCTTTGTATTATCAGCAAAACAGATATTGCCTGGTTATCATGACATTTTCACACAAATGGTGTCCGTGCCGAATGGATACAACATATTCTGGAGCGCGATTTTGGAGTCATCGCCCCCATAGCCTCTCTTAAATACGCCACTGCATCACAACGTTATCACCCATTCCACCGTGCAGCGCGTCACCCTGCCCACCCTGACCATGGCATAACTCGCTAACGAAGGGACGCGACGACCTGCAGCTCGACCGGGCAGCAGCAGCCCCAGCACCAACCAGCCGCCTGGCTGTGACCTCCGGCAGTATCTCCTGTCACTCTGCTCTTCAAACAATGAAGGCACGCGGCCGCCGGGACGGCCACCACAACATGTCAGCATTCCGACCGACCGACCGACCGACCACCGAACGACCGCCCGCCCGACCGACCGACCGAATGCCCGACCGACCTACCGCCAGACCGCCCGACCGACCGACCGCCCGACCGCACGACTACCCGACCACCGACCGCCCGACCGCCGGCAGACGCCGAGGTCGTGTGCTGTGACGTATGTGCTGTGGCCGCTGGGCGGGATTTAGCGGCAGGGCGGGATTTGGAAGCAATTAGTGAGACTAGGTGGTACGCGACCGCCGGCTGGACTATAGGTAAGCCGCTTACCGCTGTCCATAGCGCTAATCAATGCTAAGCCCCGGCGACGCAAGGAAGCGCTTAGCATGGTCTGGGGTAACGGGCCCGGTGTGGGGGTATTATGGTGAGTGGTGCGTCCTGTTGAGGGTGGGGGTGTGGGGGGTCTAACTAATGGTGAGTACTGTATCTTGTATGAGTATGGCGGTGAGTGCTGGGTGCCTTGTGGGTGGCGAGTACAGGAATGGGTCTAATGGTGAGTGGTGGGTTCCTACATAATTATCAGATTATGTTATGACTCGTGTCAGAATGAGTTGTGGGTCCCAGCTTCCATGTGGTACTGAGTTGTGGGTCCCGCATGATTGTCAGAAGAGGCCAAATGGGCTCGTCCAATCTGCAGAGTGATTGTTTGCTTCTGTGTAATCCATACCAAGGAGTCATGGATTCGTTGTATTTGGATCAGAATTTTGGATCAGACATGAATTTTGGGGAAATGTTTGACATTTTACACCGCTATTACTTACAATGATTTTTATTGGTTCTCAAATCTCAATATCAATGCAAAGTTTATTGTTTAAGTGTCCTGATCATTTATTAACACATTTACAACAAATGGTTGCCATTTAAACATCTGGTTGTCAAGCAAAAATAACGTGCAGTGTGCTGGGTGTCATTTTACAATTTTTCACCTTATACTAATCATGACACGACATTCGGAATATCCTTTGTTATATTGGAGAGTGTTTTAATTGTCAAATACGCTTAGCGACATTTCTAAAAATTGCCATAACCATGCCCACCCAGTACCCATGAAAAGGGGAAAATTCATACACAATCCAGACAATCGGAACAATTGAGTGAGCACCAATGGGTGCACCCGATCCATGACAAACACTGTTGGTGATATGCCTTTTTCCCTGTTAGGACGTCATGTCGAGTGCTTCTTGACGTTATCAGTTTCGTAGGTTAACTATGTCTTGGAGCCCAAAACATCAAGTTATGCGCAAATATCAAAAGTATTTTCATATCTTTGAATATATGCGATGGTGGTCTTTTGCATAATGATGACACTTATAAAGATGGGATGATCAAAAGATCAGATATGTATATTAGGAAATATTCACCAACCAGAGAGCTGGTGCTTGATTTATTAAAGGGATTATACATTTTTTCCAGAATAATTGAGTTACATGGAAAAATGTACATATAAAGGTGGTAGAAGTCCCACGGTAGCTACCTTTTTCTGGAAATTACCACTTCTACACGTTAGGACATTTAAAAGTGCGCAGTGATGTCAGTCCGTACTTACCGGGTACTTTCAAAGTACCTCACTTGGCGCTATTGCAGTTGGATGAGGCAGCATTTTATTTATTATACATTAATATTCCAGTTAACTGCATCTATAAACAACTATCAGCCGATGCTGATGCAATTGAATGAGGCGGCAATGGATGTACTTAGCCATTGCGACTGTTAACCGCATACAACAAATTTAGCGCATCTGGCGCATTTGACAACTAGAGTTGTTCATGCCTGTTGTGAAAACGTGAAACACCGTGACCGCACCATCGAGTATTTAATGCTTATATACTGTATATTTATGATAACGTTAACTTATGCATGTATATACAAATATATTTTACTTTAAATTTATAATAATTTACTGCACCAGCGAATTTGATGCAGATTACACGATAAAAGTTGTGTACAGTAATACCGAGCAAGTACCTACTCGTTATCTGATGCCTACAAGTCTCGAAAAATGCCAAAGTTTTAACGCTGATAATTGCTGAAATAATGGACTAAATGAGCATTGAGGTCCCTTTTATGTCTTAAACATGTGTGAAGTTCAAGCAACTGCAAAAGAGTGCATTTCATGTCATGATAGAAACCCGTATAGTCCCTTTAACTTTGTTAAATGTGAAAATGTTTAATCTTGAAGATGTTGTAATAACGAAAGCTCGATTCTTTAATTTTGTGCATTGTTGATATAGTAAATGTCATGTTATTAATAATTCTCATCTATTACATTTGCATATCTATTTATTACAAAATTGTGCAGTATAGCGATCAGGATTGCAAAATATTGCTTGTCAAAAACGGTCAATATCAACGTGTTGAATTTATAACTGAGTCACCGCCAATGCAAAATTTTCCTTTTTGTCCAGTCTGCATCTCGGAACATAGTGCGAGCGCATGGAGGGTCACAGCGATCTGGCGTGGCCACAGTTACATGCAGTTATTCAAGGTGCATGTAACTATGTTTTATATGTCGCTGAAATCCATTGCGTTCGGCCACAGCATGCTTCAAAATATGACAATGTCATGCACACATTCCTAAGAAAATGAGTCGTGGGATCGCGATATACGAATACTTGCATATTATTTGTGTAAGCGCGGATGCATTATATTGTTAAGCGGTTGATGACCAAAAACAGCAAGATAACTGCCAAAAAGTTGAAACACAATTTTCAAAAGATAAATATAAATGCATTGCTGTTAAAAACAGTATGAAATGCTCTGCATCGGCTGCAACACGTCTTGTATGCACCCTTGCTCAATGTCACCCTTGCTCAATCTTCCAGTCTTTGACGTCACACAAATGATTTGGCAGTGATATATCCGACCAATGACGGCTATGGAGATGACACCCCTCACCAGTACTATGCTGTGAATAAGTGGCAGACCCCTTCCCCCAGAGACACTTGAAGGGGAGTAGTTCTCTTGTAAATCCGTTCAAAATAATTTTGGTCCTAGGGTAGCGTATGCCTTAGTTTGGAAATACACCTTTCTCGATTCCTCGATACTTTATTCATCATAAGATATTACAAGATAGAGAATTAATTCAAAACTTAATGAGCTTATTAACGCTCTCTTACTGCTGTGCAAGCTATGTTATTGCATTAATGTATAACGCATACATTGTTGGCAAAAATGCCATAAATCTGGGCGGATAATGTACATAACTACCCGGAAATATAATTTTAAAGGACTTGACACATCTTAAGCAGAAAACAAGGTATGTATCGTGCTTATTCGGTTTATGACTTAACTGAACAACATAAGGTATGTCGGATTGCATCGGTAGCCGTTTATGGAAATTACTTAGCATGCATTCTAAAGGATCAAGATGGCCTCTAGCTCTGCCAATTATGTCTCCCAAGTTTTATGTCTCCAGCTGTTCGGAATTCATGAGTGTTGAGTAATGAGCGTCTCTTTATGACGTAACAGTGTCCATATAGTTGCGCAATGATGTGCATGAGTTTCCCACGCAGCTTACATCCTAGCCTGCAGAACATGACTTTGTAGCTGCCTAGCTTAGAGTGCTGACATATAATTGCGACGTAATTGTTGCTGGGCGCTCGTCGCATACATAAATGCATTTCGATACAATGAATGGATAGTATTTATATATAAATAATATATTTTTGGAGCACCCTATAGAGTGCTCTCATTTTTGTTCTGACTTTGGAAAAAGATAAAGATATCTTGACTGATCTCATTTAAAATTTTGTAAAAAAATAGCTCACCATGAATTCGTTTTCAAATACAGTTTGATTATATTTTGAAAAATACTTTTTATATTGGAAAAAATAGCCATATATCGTGTCGATTCAGGACCAAAGGACGTAAATTATTAATTTTGTCAAAACTTTATGCATACTCTCTAGTCAGCTGCTTCTTACGTCATGCAAACTAACAAAATGGCTCAGCCAATCAGATTCGAAAGTAGTCGTGCTGCACATAGAGATCACACATGCCCCTCTCAGAAATATGCGGCAATTCAGTGGTCTTTTTAAGCAATACGTTTTTCCTATAGTGTTCCCTATAAATAACGTGCGTCGATGCCAGGGACATTTTTATCTAATACAAATATTTGCATTAATTCTGCCTACAATATAAACATTGCCTACAAAATTGTCTTCAAAAGAAAAGATAGTGGGTTTAGTTTAGCACTGGCGTCGAGTTAAAGGGACGCTGTCCACTCAAAGTAAAATTTGATATGTAAAAGAACAGCCGAATTTGATAAGCACCATGAAGTCCGTTTTTTTTAATTCGCGCCCAGTCACTAAAAATCGCCGTTCAAAGTCCAGTTTTCTCCAGCCAATGAAGTAGACAGAGTTCGCCACCAACTAACGGTACCAAATCATTATTGCAGCCTGTGCAACTAGGAAATTAGTGGGAATTTTGCTTAAGCATTCTAACCTATTTTGTAATGTCAGAAAACATTGTCATGTCTTAATATCCCTGATTTAAAAATATTTGTTACGGTGAAAGAAGAAGTTCCGAACTTGCACAGAAAGTTTTTTAAACTTTTACGAAGGGATTTTATTTCCAGCAATTAATGAAGTTTTTCCCGACCGAGGTTTTTCTTATGATTGGTCCTCCGATTCGGAGATACCAATGGAAAAGAAGTCTGGTTCAAACGAGTTCCATGGGAACGACTCAAAAATTGCGGCAGATACGCCTAGATTTTCAGTTAACAGGACCACAAGTAATAAAAGCGCATCGGCGTCTCAATCAATTGCATAGCTCAAGCTGAACGGTTGGTCAGTTGATATCCCTTCTCTTGTAATAACAAGTTAAACTGAGCAAACGCTTTCTGTACGTAGTGGTGTGTATAAATCGTTTAACAGTTTTTTAGATTCTTAAAAGTAATGAATAATGATTGTTTTTTTGTTATTTGCGCTTTTTGGATAAAGTTTAATGCAATTACAAATACATAAGTGGTCCTTTAGGCCTTGTTTAAGCCTGTTTTTGCGATATCATCCGGAAGAGGCAGTGTCCCTTTAACAAAATATACTTAAAAAGACCCACTGAATTACCACGAAATCAAGTGCCTTAGCATGTGCAGGGAATCTCTATGCATATATGATCTCTATGGCTCTAAGTCTACAGCCATTCAGATTCGAAGGCAGTCAAAAGCTGCAAGCTTATTAGCTGATTGTATTGCCTCTGCTCAGCTGTATGTTCGCTATAGTGGCATCTGGTATGTGCCAGCAACGCCTTATTTTCCCAACTCCAAATTCTATCATCAAAAAATAAAACATATTCGGCTGGAGAGTCCTTCAGTCAAGACAACTTGCAGATAGGGGCTTACTAACACCAGCAACAAAACTGCCAACTCAGTTCAAAATCTCATGTTGAAGATGCACATTTTCCTTAACCTTTATATATGCCTATTTTTGTATTGTTGTATTTGACTAACCCTCCTTGAAAAACTTAAATATCTTATTTAATTAAGTATATTGCTAGCGCTGCTATATTTTATATTACTTTTTCATATATAATAAAAATAATATTCCTCGACCTGGTGGGGGTCAATTTGACCCCCTGTTTTTTTTTCTCTCGGAAATAGCGGAAAAATGGAGGCGTGCAATGCAACCAAAATTGGCTCATAGCTATTTAGGCACTAATAACCCACATTTAGTTGAATTTTTTACCTCAGGTCATCTCAGTTCAGGTAAACAGCTCAAGTCATGTGAACTTACTTCCCAAAATGCTTGTGATCGTGCCAAAGCCACAGTCTTTGCCCGAGAGATTTTGAACTTAAATAATTTTCAAGCTCATAAGTACCTACATTCTGCCATCTCAGATGTTTTTTCATTGGTGATCTAGTCTTAAAGTCAGGTAAATCACCTGACCTCTCCATTATAAGTGAAAGGGAAAACATACAAATGTGTCCTTTTCAGATAATACGCATTAGTTCAGGCCAAATTTGCCAAAATAATGCTATTTCAGCTCATTTTTGATGACCCAAGTGAAACTGGTACTCAATGACCTCTGCAAGATCATCTGAGGTCATCTGAGGTCATATGCAATGTTTTACTAATAACTCTTGATATACAGATAGAGACGAGCAGATGACACGTCTGTGTAAGTCTCGTCGAGCTACGTCCACCTATATGCAAGCATGACCTGCCTGTGGTCACCAAAATAGACCTTGACCTGAGGACAAATTTTGACGTTGACCTTAACCAGGTAACCGTCATGAGGATGTTTCAAAGAGCCCTAACGAGTAAAACTTGATAGTGTTCAAATTATTTATATATGGTTATTAGTTGAAAAGTTATTTGCGAAAAACAGTTTCACCAAAAATTACACTTTTGAACTTTGATGACCACATAAGCCTAAACTTTTGACCTCAGCTGAAATTTTAGGAAATGTAGTCGATCTGTATTTTTCAAGAGTTTCCAATTTTTTCCTTGTTTGGTTACTACCCAAATTCAATGATCTTTGGTGACCTCAATATTGGCATGAGCCAAAAGTACCCGAAGTAACTTCGAATGTCTATGTCGAGAGCTTTCATTTTTGTCCAGTCTTTCTAGCCCCTTTGTTTTCCAGATAGATTGGGGGTCATTTTTACCCCCCACCATGGCGAGATTGTTTCAGAGGCCCACCGGAGCGCGGCATATTTTAAAGGTATTCAATGAGAGGTTGCTGAAAAATAACAATACAAAATAAAGATATATGCTCTTTTGCAAGAACTCCGGAGATTTATAGATGCCTGCTTTATCCTCATGAATTAATTATATTTATTGATGTTTGATGTAGTGATATAATAGTTATTGCTGTTTTCGCAACCTCTTCAAAGAATGTTGTTTGCACATTTTGTTATCACTCGTATGGACAACTTAATCCATTCCAAAATGTCGAACTTGCACCACCTTATTCAAAGGCAAGGCATTAAGTTAGCTTTATCCTATCAGTATTGCATCTGCTTGTTATATCCATTTGGCTTTACTAGTTTTCTAGTTTTATAAGAGCAGTTTTATTTTTAACTAAATTTTATAGATGAGCTAAGAGGTAATTAGGTGAACTCAGTGTGTCTCTAACTATGTGGTTACTATGCCAGCTTTGCGTGCGAAAGACCTATGCAACGTATAAATGATCGTTAGGGAGCGATGTGAATGATTGTTTTGAGCTCTAACTAACACTTGAGGCCCCATCACACAGGGACGTAGCCAGGTGGGGGCACGGGTCCATGCCCCCCCCCCCTGAGCAAAATAAGTTCACTAGATAGAATGGGATTTCCGACGACCCGACCCTATCCCCCTCGTCCCTGGTCAGCAACATATCGCTGATCATAAAATATATATTTTTCGGACGTGCCCCCCTAGAAAAATCCTGGCAACGTGCCTGCCATGTGAGCTTTTACCATTGGAACTGTCGACAGCGTTCCAGTGATGTAACATGTGTACTTTATTTCGGTGGGGGATTTCAAGTGATGTGACTGTAAACTGCTGAGCGAACATCACTCTACACGGTCGACCCGTTTTTTCTCGATCAGGACAAAGCGTCCGCTCATTCCAAATCGTCACTGTTTGCAAATCGTTTTGAAGTAAGCAGAAACTGAGCCTTGGTTTGAAAGCTGCCGTGCAGCAGCTACATGCCACCATCGTGTTAACAGAACTCCTCCTCGAGTGGCACGAGCCAGAACCTTGGCTGTTCAGTAACGGCCGATTGTGGTTATTTGGGAATGTTGGATGCTAGTGACGCGGCGGCGGCCCAAAGCACTCGCCTGGCAAAGGCGGCTCGGCAGGCAAAGCACTCGCCTGCTTCTGGCCACTGCCGCTAGATGGCAGCAGTGAACGTAGGGCGTCCGCCCGCGGTACGGCTGCGAACAATTGTGTGCTGCGACCCAAACTATGGCTCACTATTATTGTTTAGATCTTCCAATTACATTTTTAACTGCGATTGCACATACAAATTGTCGATAAAAGACGCAAAAAATGCCATCAGAATCTTAATAGAAAATCAAGTGTCCATGTTCTTCATCAGACATCGATTGCTACAACTCCACCTGCAGAGATAACATGGTTAAATCTGTGTCGAGATAACAGGAACCAGAATCTGCTGAACACTGCCAGGCGCATGCCTCAGATGCTACGTCACTGTGATCACAAACCACCCAGCTTAGCGGCTGTCTTTCTCGGCTGTGTATAGCCTTTAGCTGCAAGCTTGGGCGAACAATGGCTGGCTACTGCTGTCAAATAACCGATGACGCGGGGCCGGTACCGTGAACAGGCAACGTGACCGGCCAGAAGAAAAGTGTTCCCCACCTGCTGTCACGCCGCACTGTGATAAGGTAATGACGCGCCACCTCATTTATTCCAGCAGGCGACGCGGCCACTGTCAGTCAATGGGCCCAAGCGGCGCACGCCGAGTGAGACTGGCTGTTTGAGCCGACTCTGGCTAGGCGGCGGGGGATGGCATGTAGCTTGCTGCCAGGCCACCCAGTCAGCGTGAGGGACCGGCGGTGGGGCAATGTTGTGTTGAATACTGGCGGGATTAGTGTGCGCCATGAGACAACATGCTGAGGCTGGTAGAATACAATGCAGCGATAAAATGTCCCGGATAGATGGGGTGAGAGAATTGACGTATGAAATCACGTAGTGACGCATGATATTCTGGTGATGCGTATACCTACCGGCCGAACTACGATATCGTGGGTTATTAGCAAAATGGATATACCGGCGGATGGAGCATTGTGAGAGGGTTATTGATTTCAGGTCAATGGCAGCATTAAAGGAGGGAAGTAGGGCAAGATACGAAACAAGTTCAATGACCAAAAGAGTAAAACCATTCCTCGGGCTTATATATGATGAGAAAGACCAAATCAATTATCGCAAATATTGTGTCTATCCACAAAACTTTCGGCCACGTGAACCTATACATGTAACTGAAAGCTGTTGGAGAAATATTATATTTTCTGTATTTTGCTGAACTTTTTCCTCATTCCAATAAGTTAAGAATATCTTACGTTTTTTAATGAAAGGAAATATGTACGCTTATAGTCATCGTTCGCGAGAGATTTTTGACCCTGCACGTTCGCATTCACTTGGTTGATAACATGCCCTGTCCGAAATGCGTGTCATACTCGGGTACAAAAGAGACAGAGAAGTTGTCCAAAAATGTCCCCGTACATCTACATGAGAATGTCGGCTGTCTTTGCCAACAACGACCAGCAATCACGCGCCATTTGTATAACAAGACCCGGCATTCAATAGAACAAATAGTTACAACCGAAAAAGTGGCATCTGCAGCGGAATTCGCATGTGCCATGTCATTCGTGCCACCAGACAGGCGCTGGCTACACAAACCTGACCTGATAAGCTGGTGGCAACTGCTGTCATTCCGCTGAACGGCAACACCCAGTCTATAGGCATATACTATGTCTCCAACTACCTACCAACATGTGGAACTAGTCACAGGCTGTTCACAGTTGCATAGAAGCACTTGATACGCTTGATCGCTTGTCAAACTAGATTAAAATGTAAGTATAAATGGATCACATCCAGGCGAAATTAGGAGTTGTATTTCCTCAGTTCTCGACCTATTGTACATAATAAATACAGCTGTTCTCAGCATAAAAGGAGAACATGTTTTTGGTTCGCCAAGTGAGGCGAAACAACCTTTAAAGGCTCAAATCCGTATCAATCCAGACGGGCCTGTTTCGAGCAGCCACTCCTACCATTGTGCTGTAGCTGCTCTATTTTCCCTCAGGCAAAACCAGCGATCCCTGACGTCACGTCACCTACATCTAGGTACTGTGTGTGCTGTTCCGCCTGGCACCACGTCGCTTAAATCCCCTATAAGGCACGCTAAGGGACCGAACAGTAATTTAGCTGTAACAATCGGACACATAATGTGCATGCGCCGGAAGCTAAATACTGGAAGTTTGTCTGCAAAAACCCTTCAGACGGCCACAAAGTATCGGCTTTGCCGCTGATCTCCGTCAGATTACTCAATAAAGCACGCTCTGTCCGCGACGTTTGTCGTGACGAAAGCACCGCAAAGTCGCACGTTACAAAGCTGGCACCGCACTCTCATTGTGAGCATAGCTGATCGAATCTGTCGCGGGCGCGAAACGTACAGCAATTTCCTTTTGCCTTTGCTTCGCTGGACGGGACACTACTTCGATGTCGATCGGCGGACTAAAAATCCGATAAACACTGCCCCATGACGTCCGCGTCGTCACACTCGACAACTGCCTTGGATCATGAATGCCGCAGACCCGTGTAGTGCACGCCGGACGGCGCGCGCTCCAGTTTCAAGACGGACGCTTAGCTGTCGGCGACAGCGAGTGTGTGACGTTTATTTGCGCGCCGTTTTGAGTGATGCATGCTCGATGCGCGAACTGACTTAACACCCTGAATTCAGGATAGTAGCTGCTTGAGTGGATTAGCCACCACCAGAATATAGACTGTGATCCGTCTGAAATTATAGCAAGTTTGAACTAGTGCATACGAAAGGCAGCACTCCCAGATCGGCTGGCAAATACATTAGCGAATGGACACAGCGTTGAAAGGCACCGCTTCCGAGTAATGCAGGGTACATTAATACCAGTTTCTGTGCTAGCTGTCAGTGTCTGCTAGCAACAATGCTTCAGAGTAAAAGGAGAAACGAATAATGCGCTAAGTTCAAACAAAAATCTAATGTGTCATGTGGAGAACAAAATTGCATATCTGGAAGTTAGCAATACTGAACCATATTCAATATTATATTGTCATTTTTTTAAAATAAATGTTATACGAAGGTGTTTACAGGTCATTTCTTCAAATTTCACATGATAACTATGTCACAAAACCAAAACGCTGTCTTTTGGGGATTAATTTTCGCCAGAACAACTGAAAAAGAAAATCAAATAATTCGCACAATTTTTTTCCACACAGATTTCATAACGATGGGAACGGTTACCCTCACCTAAGCCTGTGTGTCATCCCTCACGACTTCCGTTATTCAATTTTTGTGAGCAACGTCAGTGCCAGTGCCAACAGAGGAGGAGTGCCTCTCTCGGCAGACCACGCGCGGCGCCGCGTCAGAACCAGATCGAGTCTCGAGCACACAGCTATGTCGCGCGCTATCTAACACAGCATCAAATGCTCGGCTGAGGTCTGATAGTGGCGAGACAGCGCCAACAGAGGAATTTCCACACTCAGCGCTAGCAATAACAAGCATACAAGACTATCCGCAACATGCTGTTAATGAGAGCTCAGGTCTGTAGTAAACAGGGGTGGAGAAAAGACGTGTCGATGAAGTTGAATGGAATACTTTTCATGCGACTGACGATGGGAAATATTTATAACATATCTTTGCAATACTTCTAAAATTTTGAATATGTTATGAAATATAGGACAAAAACATAATGATAAGGGCGGTAATCAGAGTCAATTACAATTTATCTCGTGGCAAAACTAAACTGCATCATGTCGAACCAAATTTTCACCAAAATCAACTTAGCAAAACAGCTCAAGCATATGGTTAAGATAAAAATGTCAGCGAAACGCACCTATAAAGTACGCTGTCATTTCTGAAGATATGCTGCTGTGCCTGCTACTTGTCTATTTTGCACGCCATTGGACTCCATATATGGAATGTAAGTAAAAACTGTGGTTGCGTAAGAGACAGTGGGTGAAAAATGGCAGGGCCCGAAGCAATTGACGTGATGCATATCTCCAAAACGTCAAACAGTATAAATCGCAGGCCCATTTTGCCTAAAATAATGGCATATGTGACCACGGATACTTGCATACATTGACAGGCATCTCACATAGTTTTGCTCAACCGATACTTCTTGCTATTCGGTCATTCCGCTAGTTAAGCCTTCTATCCTCAATTGGTTACCTTACTCCAATTGAACTTCTTGAATTTAAAGTATTTAAACCTATTCTTCACCATCGTAACCTGTTTTTTATCAGAGAGGATGACATGCAGTTATGCTCCTGCTAAGCACCGTAGCAAGCTATAAAAATAACACTCTACTGAAATGCTGAAGATTTTTACATAGTTCCTCCTAGTGAAATTGTGGAATCACAGTCGTTCGGTTGGAATTCGGTCATTCAGCCGCATAATTATATTACATAATAAAGCAAGATTTACAGCTAAAATCTTTGCATTTGTCTAACTGATGGTGCAGCCACGATTATCGGCGCTTAATCACACCGTTCACCGTGAATGCCTGTCAACTTACAATCTAATAAACAATCTAATTCTACAATATACTCTCATAATATCTAATTTCGCCGACATGCCATTCAGTCTCATCAATCACTGTATCTTCCATCTGTCCCCATATCAGGTTTACTTTACACAGTAAATCAAAGTACGCAACCACAGAACATAGGAAATCGCCAATACAATTCAAAATATAAGAGCATATTACAAGACTAAAACTACAAACACAGACCGCGAATAAATACTTACATTCCCCAGTCACCTTGAACATGTCCCGCCTCCTCAGCGAAGTCTCTGCTCCCTGTCATGGCACATCGAGTCTTGGCTTCCCTAAGTAGGCAGGGACAATTGTTCCACATTGATAGCCCCTTGTATCAAAGACCTCTGTTAACTCGGGCCAACACGTGAAGCTGCACTGTTCACGGCCTTGCTTCGAGTTTCCCATAACGGACTCACTTCACGCGATGGCTAATGGTGTCTCACATGCACTGGAACGCATTATGGTGATCTAATATGCGTAAAAGCTTCGCGATGTCCCCGCTCACACTACGCGATGTCAATGTTGCCAGCCAGCTTCTCAAGAAGTGGGAAACTGTATTCAAATTTTACGGCGCACGCAAAACACGATCGCGAGCACTATGCTGATTAACTCAACTTTTATGTAAGCGTTTTTTTACGTTATCCTACACACCACACAGTTATACTATATTACATAATGTTGGAAAATAGCAATTCTATTAAAAAACTGCATTACACTCAGTGAATAAAAAATAAAAAAAAAAAACAAAACCTATAAAAAATGTGTGTGACAATTTTGAAAGACCGCGTAACATTAGCCGTAGCAACGGCGCACAACGAGTGACAAACTCTGTGCTTCCCATGTAGAGATGAGAATCGACGCTATCCCTTCAAATTTTCTTTGAATGAGGTACCCATGTAGTGGCGCTGTTAGAAGCCTACTGCAGAAGTACTTAGGATTTTTGCGTTAACGTATCTTTCGCAATAAGACCAGAACCTCTGTTTGTCGGGTTAGTTTAAACTTAGGAACAAACCAAAAGTGCTGCCCTTTCAATGTGTCCTCTACATCCTGCTTAGAGTTCTGTTTGTTACCCGGTTCCTATCGCCCATCTGATCAGTACTATAGAACACCACACCTGACAAATCACGCCCTGCACTACATTACAATATTTGATGTCGACTCGACCAAAATAACAGCGCAGTCGTTGCTGATACAGCAAGTAGAGGATTGCCGAGAAGACCCCTGCATTACACTCGATTATGGGACACTGTCCTCTCCCTTAACACGTGAGAACGCTTCACTCAACCTCAGCACTAAACCAATGGTGTCACGCTCCGTACCACCCAGCTTCCGAGACTCGCATGCGACGCTGTCAAATGCTTTCGATGTGTCTGCTGTTGTCAGACTAGTAATCTTTCCCTCATCTTCCCCTTACCAATAACCATGCATTTCATTAGTTTGAATAAATATAATATTATGCAAGTTAAGAGAAGAATAAAAGTTGTGCAACGATAGAGCTATCACTTGAAATCGGAAGAAACCCTCATTTTATATGTGAATTCATTCACACCAATAATACAAAAGTCCCCCCTCACAAAATTCCAAAGTGTTCCACGCTTTTGCAGTCCTGCTCTCAGCAAGTACACCTGGCCCATTATAAAATTGTAATTAAGTTGTATTCTTACTAGGAATGCTTTACAGCTTGAAGACAACAAACATATTGTACTAATGCCTCCATTATGGTAAATATGGAACCCACAAAGTTCAATACAATATTACATATCAAATGTAAATTGGTCTTTAACTTTGCTCCCAATATCATCGGCATTTAGTGCATGCGATTCATTGTTAAGCGTCACTGCCGAACAGTCAACACGAAAAAAGATAGGAACAAAAGCACCACAGCTGACAAGTCTTCTCAATTTTTGGTACTTGCCGTACAAGCACTTGTTTTCAAAACTCCTACCATAATATTTGGAAATAATAAACATAGGTTTCATTTTTAACTGAAATGGTATACTTAACGCTCAACACAGGGGTCCGGGAACGATTTCAAAGATATTTTTGAAATATATCTTTTCTTCTTTATATCTTTTCTATCTTAAAAAAGTAAATCAATCTAAATCAATTTTGGCTAGCCACCCCATTTTTCGGCAGATTTCGATTTTTACTTCAACTGGAGCCCTACGTGAATTTTCATAATGAATGCTGATGTTATAACAATTAAAAATTAAAATTCATAAATTAATACTCTATAATATGATCAGAAGACGATAATGTTTGATTCAAAATAATTTCGGACAGGTACATTTTATCAGCTTTCAAGGATGGTGCTGTTTCGGGGAAAAAGATTGTGTCTCTTCTCTGGCAGATATGCCGCACCGCACACCTGATATCTTGGCCTATGGAAGGAGCCATTGGATTGCCCCTGAAATCGAAATAAAATTGATACAATTTTCAATTAAAAAGGAAATCCAAGGAATTTGAACTAAAAAAAAACACAAAAACGTTTTAAATCACCTATTGAAGTATAATACCCAGTTCACACCGGACACGCCACACGTCAAAACTGGCGTTTATGCGCCTGCACGCACACGCAGTTTTATGTACGCCACACGCCATTTGCCTGAGTTTGTGTGACTCGACGTACTAACAGCTGACGCGACCGCGCACGTTCTAAAACTGTCTTAGTCAATCTGAAACCGTGTTTCAAATTGCTTGGCTGCTACGCCAGTCTCATGAGGACAAAGATAAGTATATTTGTTTCTTTCCAAGAATATCTTCTTCTGTAAAATATGCTTGTAGAAATGTAGATTCGATTAGTACAGTTTGGGAGGATGCTGGTTGATAACTCAAATATATTTATAGGTGATAATGTAGATAGTATTGTATTTATGTACTGTATATTATTTTGATGAATATATATAATATATATATTACTAATATATATTACTATTATATAATATATATATATTATATATATATATTTATAAATATATATAATATATTCTAGTATTAACATTGCCTGCTGGTGCAAATTATGAAGTTAGAGTGATAATCATGTGCTATATGATAGTGTTCAAAATCATCTTAGACTACTAATGTAGATTACTATGGTTAAGTAATTAAACCAAGGGCCTCCTTAAGTGTGAGCTATGGCCGTTGGGCATCATGCCCCCAACATTTCGATTCTTAACTAACGGCCTCATGTACGCTGCATGGAAATGAATCAACTTCTCAATAAAGCATTTTGCCCCCCAATAATATATAAATATATGTATCACATCAATCAAAGATATATAATACCTTCTTATTATAATTATATAGTACGTAATAAAAAATCTAAACTACTAATACTGTAAATATACCCTATCAATCAATACCTAATATTAACCACAAAGGACGAACAGCAGACAACTAAAAACCAAATGTGGCCTTGAAAACACATAATGCGCATCCGCGGCTACAAATGCCTCACGTAACAGCCTAAGGCTGCAAACTCTATCACAATCCAGCTAATCCCTTCATCTGGCAGACAAGGGCCATAAGTCAGTGCAGGGTGCAAACTATTTCAACCTCACTGTGTCGTGTGCGCGTACGTCAAAATGCGTGTGCGTGCACGCACACGCCAGTTTTGACGTGTGGCGTGTCCGGTGTGAACTGGGTTTAAGGCAGCAATGTCAAGCGCTTACGGTAATTTGAATACGATACGTTGTGAAATTTGGCCCCTAAATCACATTTTTTGTTCTGAATTCGTCCTTGAACAACGAAGTGTCAAGCAGACAAAGTTGGTAAGGCGACAATTTTCCTACCGCCTTTTTTTGGCCCACCAACGTTGTATTTGACACAAAACTTCCTCGATTTGAAGGCATATTAACGTTAAAGAAGATATTTCTGAGCTAGGAACCCAACACGTTGAAACATGTTATTATCCAGCTCTGAAAATCACAAGTTGCCCAACTAACCTCTCTGGAAACACTTCTGCCATGACCGCTACCAAATTACAGTTTTTCGCAGGGGCGTGTCCACAATATTTTTAATGGGGGCCAGCCAGGTGTTTGCCCCTTACTCCAATATAGGGCTGATGTTAAAGGGAATAGTTTACCTTAAACATGGGGTTTTGAACTGAGATAGCAGATTTGTAGAGCAGATCGAAAAACGTGTTGTGGTGAAAGAATTACCTCGCTACGCAAAGTACTTACTTTCGAAACAGGACTAGAACCCCCATGTATAAGACAAAGTATCATTTCCCCGAAACTTCGGCGATGGTATGACACATCTGTTGACGTCAGAATTGCGCCATACGCAAACTCTGCCGCAAACTAACTCATAACTGTAACCATTGTCATAAGTACTAATACAACGATCATAACTGTTGTTAACGTTACAAACAGCCTGCGTATATATGCCTAAGGTCCGTCACTTTTGTGTGCTTCAGCTTTCGTATCCAAGCTATCATATACATGAAGTAATGCATTGTCATGAATTTGTGTATGCCCATGAAGGTGAAAAGAAAAAACATTACCATTTTTCGACGGATATCCATCTATCGTCCAAAACAAATGATATATTCGTTTTTAAATCCAAAATGATTAAATTGATGATTACAAATCATGACCAATACAATTCTTAAATTTCAGGACAACTTTCAAGAAACCTATTTCCTTTAAAATCATGCTGATTTGGGTTGGGGGTGGGGAGAGGGGTAAAGCGATCCTGGGGAGTTGGCCACCACCCCTTTCCCCGGTGGCGACGCTCCTGGATTTTGCATCAGGTTTCTTACACAGAACCTCTCTGCTGACAAGACAAAATCAGAATTAAACTTTCGGATAGGATTTCTAGACTACTTTGTATGAATGTTTCGCAAGCAATATATAGAAACACACTTTTTGAAATCTGTCCATTCCTGTGATTTTTTGCTACGCGAAAGGGGATTAAGCATCAGACTAAAAACAAATTAATAAAGCTTGGAGGGCCGGACCACCTGGTGGTCTACCTAGAGTATTATGTGGGGGCTTGGCACTCTGGTTGGAAGCGCCCCGCTCGCTCCTGCTTCCCTGGCGGTAAGAAATAGGTCATACCATGTGGTTTAACGGCATGGCATTGCAGGCCCTGAAAATCCACTACAGTACATCCTATGCATCCTATGGATTACTATAATTGCGTATAATAGCACCATGCACATAATCATAATTAAACATAAAAGACGTAGATGCAGTCACAGTACAAATTTGAGGACAAATCAGAACGCTCTGATAAATTAATTTATAATTGACACATTAACGACAGAATCTGCAATGATACCAGATCTATGTATAAGAACTCCACCTAAACTTACAATCATGGTCTATTGCTTGGTAAACATTTTCGATTTTGGTTCAAGCGCAATGCTTGGTTTTCAGTAAAATGCATACTTAAATCACATGATGACCTTATCAAACCTGACACTAGGCATTAAGCACAGCTTCAAACACAAGATTAGAGATGGTAAATCGCTTGGGATTTGAAAACTATAATCCATGCTAATGAATCTTCAACACAATTAAAGGTATATTTGTATCTTTCAATGACTTGTATAATCTGTATTTAAAAAAACTATATTTTAGCACAACGATGCAAATTCATACGACCGGATCTAAAACGTAAATGTGCTAATTAATCCCGTCTATTTATACTGCACACTCTTATTAACCCTATGCAAAACATTAATATGTCTCGACTGTATGAAATTCAACACAAATAAAAAACCATCTAGCATCCCTGACTTGCCAGCGTCAGATGGAGCGACCGATATATAGACGGCCAGAAGCATACCTCTCTGTTACTGTATTGAATAATACTACTAGCCATATATTTCTCGAAAGTGTAAGTACATATGGAGAACAGGAGATGATTATTTTCAACACGAGGCAGCGAATCAAAACTTCATACCAGATATGACTTGGGATGGTTAGGTTATGTTGGCTCACATGAACACGCATAGACCAATATCGACCATGAACACGGTAATAGTTATTTGTCCTAAAAATTTGATACAAGCGAATATCAGAGCATGCTGATTATAGACATCGATGATCGCAAACGACTGATCATTATCAACAACGAACTGCCATGAAGATGGGTGTAAGGAATCAAAAGACCCAAACGTAACGCCTTATTTACGACGTATTACGCAGAGACAACGAGAGGATGCGCAGACGCGCACCATAGCCCATTAGTCGTGATTATTGAACACACGAATAAATTGGTAAAATAGAAGACTAATTCCTCCCATTTATTCTATCAAATCATCGTCCTCGCGTTCATATTAGTCCAGGTTCATCGGTAAAGGTCACGTTCGATGACCTTTTTACCGTCAATATAGTGTTTTGGTTTATGCAGTCAGTTTTAAAGTGATCTGCTTGAAACTTTCCAGGATATCTCTATTCCTCGAGATTCTTCTTAGATAATCCTAACATTTTGTATTATTATCGTTGACTTGCAACATCGGTTGACTCTCCTAAGGTTATGGTTGCTTAACTATTTTTCGAGAGCTACCAACACTGTTTGTGAAATATATTACAACAGAATGAAAGATAACGCCTTGCTTAAAACGGCTACTCATTGCGCTTTTTCTTGTCGTTCGCGATTCACTTCTTCTTCCAACCATCATCTGCAGGCATGACCTTATTCTTTCGGTTCTCTGCGTCCCACTGACTTGAACCCTTGAGGGTCTAAAATTTCATACATATGAACCTTCTACATGTGAAACATGAGTTCAAGCGCTTCTCGAAGCGCTTTACGGCATTCTGAGCACAACACATGATTTGCGCTCCATATAATACTTTCTTATTAGTTACCAGCTTAAATAGTAATTCGCAAAACACCTTTTTAGCAAAAAAAAATAACATTTTTGACATTCATGATCTCTGGAACCTGAAAAATTTACCTGAGCTCAAATTTGGCGGTATCTGGAGCGAAGACCTAAATCGTGAAAATCTGACCTTTGATGACCTCTGGTGACCTTGATATTAGCCTGACCTAAATAATACTGCAGTACTTTCGATCGAGCTTGTCTCTAGCTATCTAATTTCGTTGTTCGTGTTTTATTATTATTATTATTATTAACAAAATTAATCAAATTTACAATAACATAACAATATTGTGGCCTGAATTCGAAGAGCGAAATAGTACAAAACGTAATAACCATTTGATATTAATTACTTTTTTCGGGTTGATTGGGTTTCCGTTTGTTGTTACGTTGGGTGGCTTCCAAAATAATAGTGGGGGTGAAATCCCCCCTCCAAGGCGTTTAATTCTCAGAGGCCCTTCATGGCGCGTGATAATGTTTAAAATGTACATTCATGTGTGCATTTGTATTGCATTGCGTGTGTATATATTTTTTTATAATAAATAATATTGTCCTCGCGGTGATTGCATTTTTATTCAGTCAATCTGTAGCAATCTGTAGCAAATATTACCTGATAGAGCACTAAGCACTTTTCATAAGTTATACTGCATGGTCACGGTCGGTAAGGCACCGTAGTTAGCGATGAACGAGCGAGAGTGAAGGAAATGCATGACTAATTTCAAATTGATCTGGCAAGAGATATAAAAAAGAAATACAAATATTTTTTAGATAATATTTTGTATCTCAGATAATTCTGAGATACAAAACAAGTAAAAAAAAACGGTGCACACGTGCAAAGGCATGCCACCCCTGACTTGCGGGCAAGTGTGGCGGCTGAGAGATCCCTAGCCACATTCCAAATTTGAACGCAATCGGCTCAGCCGTTGTTGAGATATAAAATAGGGATGAAAAGGCTTGTGGAAAAGTGGCGAATGAAAGTTCCGTAATTAGACACCAAATTTGAACGCAATCGGCTCAGCCGTTCTCAAGCCTAAGATATATAGAGTGTGCACGTGCAGTTGCGACCCACCCTTGACTTGTGGGAAACGGCGGCTGATGGGTCCCTAGCATACCAGCCCCAGCCCAGGCCAATACCAATGCATGAGACTCATGCCACTGTTTTTCCTTTTGTCCAACACGTCCTCCTGTCGCCTCCGTCCGCCATGTCTTAATAGTGACGTCACAGTCCGGGAAAGGAGCGAACGCTGTCCTGGCCTACCCGCAAATTTTTTTTTTTTTGACGCCGCCTAATTTGCCGCCTTAAACTCTCTACCACAGCACTACCCAGAACTCGGCCTTCACCTCAATCCACTAAAGCGAGGTCTCATTTCGCTGGGACGCCGCCCACAGAGCAACCAAACGATGCGCGGTGGAGATCATCCGGAGTGCCATTGGCCAGATATTCGTCGAAACCCTACTGAACAAACTCACGGTCTGTTGGGATCTCCTCTACGTGACGACAGCCTGGCCCTCCGCGTCCGACACAGCAGCGACATCGCTCAGACGCCTCTGCAGCCGCCCTTACACCTAGACGCCAACCAGCAATATTCTTTCTAGTCCACTAGTATCGGGCCTTCGCTCCTTTACCTGCTGGGTAGCGCCGCTCTACAAAGTCGGAACACTCAAGAAGATTGACGAGCTGGTGCGCGAAATTAGTGAAGGTTTCAACGTCGCTGTCTGTGAACTGTCAATGGGAACACAGCAAAGCTGCCGATAGACCTCGGCGGCTCGGGTGCGTTCAGTTCGATAGCCTGGACCTTCTGCTTTCATAGCTCCATGCATGCGGCCCTTCCTTTGATAGGCAGCATATCTACCGGGACTGCTTCATCCACCGGGTGCATCCTCCTGCAAGCAGCAGTGCGCAGCTATTTCGCAGCAATGCCTTGGCATCAGGGACCTGCCACGATACTTCTTTGTGGTCAGCAAGCAGCGCGCATGGGACACACTGGCCGCCACTGCGTCCGTTTAGACCGAATGCTCGACACAGCAAAACACAACTTCCGCGCGCGGCGCTAGCGCAGCCAACCCCACACGCCGCCTGCTTAAGGCCGTTCCCGTCTAGCTCGGCCTTCATCTAGACGAGGGTCAGTGCGGGTGGGGTAGCACTCCGCCTTGGGCCGCGCTGCGCAGAACACGCTGCCGTGTTTGCGGCGTAGGTTGATACGCTTGGTCACACGGTCTTTCTGTCTGAGAGCGCCGGCCCGCCTTCCACGGCACGCTCACTTAAACGAAGTAGTAAGGCGAGGGTTGGTTGCGCGCGGCATCCCGCTATCCTGGGAAACCCGTCGCCTCGACCGAGGGGATGGCAAGCGCCGGATGGCCTCCACAGCTTCCCTACAGTGGAGGATGGTGCCTAATCTGGGACGCCACCTGCACCGACATTTTGCGCGACACGCCATCATCCAGCGCGCTCGAACACCGGAGCTGCGCCAGTGGTGCAGAGCAGGAAGATCGACACTCCACCAGCCTGAGCTCCGCTATAAGTTTCGTACCCGTCGCGGTTGAGAACATGGAGTATTGGACCCGCACCTCAGCTTTCATCCAAGGACTTGGCCGGCTGTTTAACCCGCCCACACTGGCGATGAAGGGAGATGGTGGGCTTTAACAGCGTCTGTCGCTCGCAATCGGGTGGTAATGCGGCCATCAGTTCTCGCCACACCGCCCTCTCGTGCAGGGACCAGAAATGTCAGCAACTTCGGTGGCAGCCACGACTCTGCGTGCCTCCTCTCCGTTAGAGCAGGGAGAAGAGTTCACCACGGGAACCGACTGAGCAAGTCGCCTCTATGCGAGGAGGCCCGCTACAAACTCCGTTGACTCCGGCGGGCTCGGCTGTCTGTTTCCGCCGAGCGGATCACCACGCAGCGTGAGAGAGCCGACAGGAGAACTCAGGGCAGCAAGCGTAGGGGTTCCGACTCGAGACGCCTTCCTAGAAGATCCGAGCAGCAGCTCAAGTGTTTTCCGCTCGCCGCAAGCCAGCAGATGCGGCCCCCGCCCTCAGCCCAGAAGTTGGGAGAAGGCAGCAAGACGCAACAGCTGCACGATAAGTGGTCTCAATTGTGCAGCTCTAGTTAAACACCACATATATCCGATAGGTTAGCCAGCGTGCCAGGTGATACACGGCACCGGGCCTTTATGGATGAGCGTAACGTCAGGCCAAGTAACGTCTCTGCTCCATCATTGCGAATTTTTTAAATTATTACTAACGCTTATGTTCTAAGAAGGTGGTTCGTAAGTGTTCTTGGAAACTGAGCCTTAGACTTGGCAAAATATGTACATTTGTTTTATTTAGTTAGTTTCACAAAATATCATATGTTGTTTAAAGCAGGGGTGGTCTCTCATGGAAGTCATGGTAGTGCAATGCCTGACCTAGTTCGGTAATATGTTTACCCAGTTCGTGTTCGTCTCGATACCGAATTTTATTTTCACTGTTTCATTTCATTTCTTAGTATTAACCTTGCCAAATACTTGCTTTTTGGGCACATACTCGGGCACATTGGGAAATTAAACAAATTGGTGCCCGAGGCAGTGACCAAGGTTAATTATTGACTCAGGATTGATATGGTTTTCTGCAATGTTAGTGGGCCTCTTTGAAGCAAATTGTTCCAGTTTGTTCAATAAAATATCATTCGAATGTCATGTCTTGCCTACCTAGCTGCTGGCTGGTGGCTTGTCTACCTAGTCTCAAGGGCCCAGCGCCACCCCTGGTTTAAATAGTGCCTCGTTAATTCTTAGCACATTTACAGCGATCTATTATGTATACAAGTTATGCATGATGTCCCAAAACCGACATCCGGATTCCATTCGGGAGAGTTACACTGAAGCAATAGCATACATACGTCGCTACATACCGCATATCCATTTACTTGCCGAGAAACCATTCAAAAACTAAGAAAACACATTAATGGGAACCGCAAACATCCCGTCACATCACTTGAACCAAACAGTACCGAAAATAACAAATGTGTTTTGACGACAATTTTTCAGCAGCAGTGGATGCTCCAAGGTCAAAGCAACGACGGCTAACATGCCAGACACCAAACACATTCCGTCTCCTGCAGCGTCACTGGAATAGCCAGCTGGCTATTGAACCAAGTTTATATATGCGCCAGCTCGTATGTAAATGCAGCCCTGTTCCAATGACGTCATGCTTCTGCACAGGATTTCAGCCAATGCGAGAACCCTTCGCTGTTTGCCGAGGTGCCAGTTTCGCTTCAACATTGCCAGCTACTAACGGAGCCTTTGATTCAAACAGCCGCCATATCATTATCCACGCCCATTCACCAATTCACCGTCACTGCTTCCCTATCTCCTCCACCGCTGCACAAATCACACCAGTGTGTGGCCAAGCCGACAGACGTCTCCATTGGCTACCGATTTGGTTCACGCTCTCCGGCGTCGCCCGTCATGTTTACGATCGGTGTTCATTTCGGCTGTCCCTCGGCTATGCCCCGGCTGTCGCGCTGCTGGCGTCCGTTTTGATGTGGTACTCCAGCCGCCATGCGCCCTGCGTCGGCCAGATTTAGTACCCCGTGCACCTCCGTGGCGTCGCAGCGCGGGGTGGCCCGGCTCGCTGCTGCTCAGGCCTTTGTACCGGCTGATGTATTTCGGCGTGCGACGCGACGCGACGCGAATTCATACCGGCTGGGCGGCGAGGAACGAGCCGGCGTGTCGTGAGGAGCGAGCTGGTCGTTTGTGGAGGTGTGTAAGACAGCGGTCGGCTGGAGAAATGGACAGCCCTCCCGCGGCTCGGACCCCGTCACATCCGCTGGGCTCACGTTCTGTGAGTGAAACAGTGTCCGACAGACCGGCTGAAGTACGCTGACGTCAAAGTGACGTCATAAAGGGCATTGGCAAACATCTGACGTCATCAGCAGTGGCAGCATTGGGCACGACGAGGTGACTTTATTGACGTTATAATGGGAGAGCGATAAAACTTTACCGTCACGCCCGGTGGAATATCGGACACTATAATTGCTCAGCCCTTATGACGTCATAAGGGTCAACTGAGTGGCATCCTCGCACAGCAATGACAACGACACTGAACGGGGCAAGGCGACCCTAACCTACGTCATAACGGCCCATCCCTGACCTCGTCACTAGAGAGGCGTCCCGTGCCCAGTGACCTGACCCCACTGCAGGTGACCGGGTCCGCGGCACCAGACGACATCGTGCCGCACCGTGCCCGGTACAAACCGCCCCCAGGCCATCATTGCCCCGGTACAACACGCGACAACGGACCCGCTGGCTCAGGTAGACAGGTAATATGTATGTATATGTGTGCCCAAAGGCTGTGCAAGAGTGATGGTCGATTGGCGAGGGTGGTGACGTCTAGCGGCACCCTGTCTCACGCCCGTCTTGATAGCGCGCTCAGCACGCGGGCGCAGCAGGCCTTCTTCGGCCGCGGGGTAGCACGCTATGTATTGGAGGGCGATGTCTTTAATTTCAGATCCGCCTAATAAATGCTGAATGTTATTGCAGCAAATGAGCACTGAGGCAGACGTGGGCTGTGCAGCGTGCAGTGCGCACTGTCGTGCGCAATCTTGCTATTGAATTTGTCGCGATCATCAGCCATACATTGCATTCTGCAAATATATACCTTTGGAACACGGCCATAGAAGGTACGAGCTGGCATTGCATTGCTACTGCGAGAGAGTGACATCTATTATACTGAGGGTTGGCTGTTCATACTTAAGAAGTCCTCAACCGACTTGCTTGAGCGCACGGCTCCTTATATGCATGTGCCGCAGGTTTACGCAGGGGTATGTTCGTTTGTGGCCGCCTGAAAGGGAATACCGCAATTGTTCAATCCAGAAGGCCCGCTTCAGCCCCAAGTCCTTTAATCTGGGTCAGAATACGATAAATATTGGATACTTTCTGGGGACTGATACAATCCAATCTAATCCAAACTGGTTAAAAACGAATCCGAGTGGAAACAATTTGATAAATTATCAACCTAGGATGATATGTTTCTGCTTAATGAAATTATGAAACGGCTAATGCTATTAAGTTAAATGACTATTAACTATGATCATTCAATTTATATATTATTCAAATAAGACAATTTGCCGAATGTTAAACGGAAATATTGTAATCCAGTTTTAATCAAATACAATAGCTTGGACTGGACCATGAATCAAATGAATTCATGCCAATAAATCCGTCAGCTTTTGTTTTGCAGCATCAACCGAAGAGTGCCCCGTTTCATGGCAGCAATAATCATTACACTTTTGTGTATTGCGTATGGAAGACAAGGTTAGCTTTGAAATCAACACAGGTAATTTATCAAGTAATTATTTGAGACATTGAAAATGCCAGTATTCATTACAACAACAAGTGAATAGGAGTAAGGGATAAAACATTACCAGTGGTTCTCAATCAAGAGACAAAAACACAAGTAATTTACCGAAAGGTCGATAGATTTACCGAGAGAGGTTTTGATGTCAGCACACGAAGTCCCTGTAGTGACGGACGACAGTGGCGAACCCAATGGGGTGACAAAGGGATCGTGCCCCTGCCCGTCCTAAAAAACTCAAATTAGTCGAAAATTTACGTATTTATTGATTTAAAATAAAATATATGCCATGATTAATGCAGTTTGCTTTCAATATGTATTTATGGATAAGGGAGCGAACCACGCTTATTTATCAGAAAAACGTGGGATTTTGCATTACATTTAGCCCACCAAACCAATTTTTGACGATCTGTATCTGATATTTATTGACGATCCATATTCGACGCCTAATTACCATATGTATTAGCTTGCATATTAAGCTGAATTTAGATAGCGTATATGAGCTTTCATAGGAGCTTGCATGTGCCGGTCTCTCCCGGTCACAAGTGTCACCATGTCACGGCCACACGTGTCACGGTCACATGTATCAGCGTATCAAGACTCTCCAGTAGCTACCCACAGACAATTAACAATCCGCCCGCCATCCCCCCGGCCGCCGGCTGCCTGCGACCCCGCCTACCAGCTGCCCGGCCCGTTGTGTCTGCGTGCGCGCGCGTCTGTTTTTGACGCGCCACCACTGCCGCCGCCGCGCCACTCTGACAGCAGACGAACGCGGCGGACAGGATGACGGGCCGTCAGCGGTGCGCTGCATAGCTCTGCGGCAAAAACGGCGCGGTGCGCAGCCTCCCAAACACGGCGCGGCGCGGCGAGCCCGGTGCAGCCGCCGGACGGGACGGAGGAGACAGCAGCTGGAGGAGACGGGCAGAGAAGGTAGGTAAACACTGCAGTGGTGTCGTGAGGGGCACAGGGAGCCGCAGGCCGTACGGTGACCTCTGTCCAGCCGTCATATGCATATCAATTGGGGTTGAGAGGAACCTGATCTGCGCTCGCCTCGCTTGGAAATGATGCTTCAGAAATAAACATTATGTAGGATGTTCGGAGCTAAACGTCACAAAGATGTAAAAGGCTGAGATACAAAAGGGACCAAAATGTCACAAATCTTTGCTGTCTCGCCTTGCAAAGGTTTGGTATATTCTGCGAAAAAGGCAACGGTTATCCTCCAACAGCAGAGATCTTGACCAAATAGGCGAATGGATAACACACAAAATAGGAAGACACAATTTAGTAAATGTATTCCATCACACATACTGCAATCAATGAGCGCATTTCTGCACGGGTATACCTACCAGTCTCCACAGGATTCCAACGTAAAAAGTCAAAGATAAAAAGTAAATGGACGGAAAGTCAAAGGACGAAAAGTCAAGGGGTAAAAAATCGACATCGTTAAAAGTCGGAGGATAAAAAGTCGAAAAGGTGCAAATCGAAATGGTAAAAAGTGAACACGCTAAAAGACGAATAGTAACTCAGGCGGCCAGCTAGTATTTACAGGGGCCTGGAGTTTACTTTTTCCAACCTATTCGAACTGGATCTAACCTTAAGAGCGAACGCGAAGCGCTCGCTCGTCTTTACGTGGTAATGGTAAGTATGATACAAATCTTGAGTATAGCGCGGGCCGCAACCAGACCCGTGGCGACCGCTTTTGAGAAGCTCATTCTTTGGCAAACCGCACGTCGAATTGGCAAACGGGACTCTTTGCTGAGAAGCCCCATCCAATCAATTGTTTTTATCAAGTGCCCGAACTCATGTGGGTAACTACCACTGCGCGCGTGGTGCGTGCCCGCGTGGATAAGTGTTGTAAATGGTGTTTTGTCTAAAAAACTCCAGCAAACGGCTGGCTGAATTGTTGTTCGAATTGTATGTAGGTTAGGGACCCCTCAGCCGCCGCTTTTCCAACTAGTTCAGGGGTGTGGTGGCCTCTGCGCGTGCGCACGTGCTCACCCCTATTCTATAATCTCAGGACATGGCTAACCGATTGTGTTCAATTTGGTGTGTGGTTAGGGACCCTTCAGCAGCCGCTTTTCCCCAAGTCAAAGGTTAGGGTGCCTCTGTACTCCACGTGCACACCCGCTATTCTATATCTGGAACCGGATGAACCGAATTGGTGTTCGAATTCGTGAGTGGCTAGGAATCTCTCAACCGCCGCCTTTCCACAAGTCAGAGGTGGGATGGCTCTGCACGTGCGCACGTGCACACCCCTATTGTATATCTATGTAACGGCTGAGCCGATTGTGTTAAAATTTGGTGTGCGGTTAGGGGACCTCTCAGCCGCCACTTTTTCACAAGTCCGTGCACACGTGCGCACCTTTTTGTATCTCAGAAACTATTTGCCTGATTGAGTTGAAATTGACCGTACATTTTCTTCGCGCTCGCTCGTTCTTTACCAACTACGGCGCTTTACTGGTAATATATAGCTGCTGATGAGCATCTCGTAGCTGGGTGGACCCACGTCTATTCGTGTGGTGACATGCAGCCCACGTCTGTTAAGGTTTATAATATATGGTCAAGAAATGTGTGGCTTTTACAGCTCTTTCTTTACCATGCCAGCTTGACCCAATGGACCGTCGGGAAGTACAGTCCTTGCGATATTTTTCACCATGTCCGTGTAGGAACTGCCGGGAATGATGACCACTGGAGTCGGAAAAGACTCCAAGCGATATGGTTCGCGTTTGGGCGGGTTCACCTTGGGTCCGTGGGTGTATGTAACAGCATCAGTGGGACAACCGATAATATCGAGACCCTTCATACTGACGAAGTGTGTGATCTTGATCTCTCCGCTCATGTTGTATGTACGCGGGTGGCTTTTCGACATCATAGAACATCTGAGCAATAAGGATTTTGCCACAGGACTTTTGGTCCATCGTCTTTTTGCATGTCGACTTTTTGACAGTTGACTTTTTACCCTGTTGACTTTTCGTCGATTGACTTTTTACCCGTTTTACTTTTTCACCGTATACTTTTTCCATGTCGACTTTTTACCCGCCGACTTTTACGACTTTGACTTTTAACTATTGACCAAATGTCGCTTTACTAAACATCCGTTTACTTTTTGTCGTTTATATTTTCGTCCGGCACCCCTCCACGGTGCCTCGCCATGACGTCATGGGGGACCTGCCCTTCAGCGCTAGGCTCTCTCTCTACACCAACCTCTCAACACGAGGCCATCGCGATGGTTGGTGCTCTAACGAGCTGACGCTTGTTTGGCGAGGCCTGTGGTGGCTTTGTTTTGCTTGTTAAGTCCAGTTGTCACTCTCATCACTGCAGCCCCCATTATCAGAAGTAGTTTCTTCCAGGTATGTCCGCGACAGGGGAGACAAACCGGTGATTTCCAGGAAAGTGGCCAGCTTTGAGTGCAGTTCTGCAGGTCTTGAACATGAAGCGTCATGGCCATGGGGCATGGGTAACTACTATTTTTAGCTTCCTTCTGTTCTATGTTCGGTTCCGCGTGACAAGAACGTGGACAAAAAAATCATTATTTCCACTTAAATTAATCATAATTACCCACAAATACACGCCACTAATAAGTAATGTCATTAATAAGTGGTGTGAGGCAATGATGCATGGAATGCCAGGAATAGGTGGTCTCTTGTATAACTAATGTACTTTTGTGTTATTCGTTTACTATGCAACCGTGCGGGAACAATGTCTTTGTAGTTCCCTCCTGTTGATTCAAAAGAAAACTAAATGCAGATATTTGCAGCAACCACTGGAGAGCGTTGCAATACTTTACGACTACACGAGCTTACTAACACTGAACACGATATCAACATTACATTTGAAGATTTCCGAATATTCAGCTGATTTGATTTATGCACCTAATTCTGAGCTACCGGGTGATCAAGAATGCATGACTAAAAAATAAACAAGTCGCGTTCTTACGTATTATAATATTTCAGACGGAGTGAGTGAGACCGCGAAGCGGTCGAACGAACGAAGTCTTACAGATGGGCCAAATCCGTCTCAATGCTTGCTTGCTTGATTGCTTGAATGCGGTGGGTTTCAGGGATAACTCCCGTTTCACTGCCTGATTATTTAAAGTATACAATTGATAATTTATTGTCGCAAAAATAACACATGGTATAGGCTACGTGAAAATGTTTAACAACGAACTGAAGAACGTCACCCCATAGATAAAACAAAAACTGAATATCGGTTGCAGGATAATCACGTGCTTTGACTTCGAATTCACCTCCGCAGGTGAGAATCATAAATAAAATAACGAAGTGCCACAGAAAGGTGCAGGTAAGTATTGTTTTACTATTGCATCAAACAGCAATGCTTATCAGTTGCAGGACACAAATGAAATAACTCGCTCCGTCTGCTTCATGCCATGCATGCCTTACTAGTTATAAAATAACCACGCGCTAAAATCGATTGTAGACATTAAACCATTTGATGTAGTTATCATTTTCATCACTTAGATGACGATTTCTGGTTATAATGAGCAGTTATTCTAAGAGCCCTGTTCGGCACTTCAAGTCAAACAGCCCGTTCACCAAGCAGCAAGCCATCTTGATTGTGCTGAGGCAAGGTGAACTGAAGTCTGTGGTAGCCGTTCGGAGGGTGCTTCGGCAACAGTTGTATCCACGGCCCTGGAGGGAAGAAGCGAAACGGAAGGCTTTCCACAGACTGCACCGACTGGCCTGGCTGACTGGCTGGCAGCCTGGCAGCTGGCAGCTGACTGGCTGGCTGGCAGGCTGGCAGACTCCCTTTGGCCAGTCAGATTCGTCTACACCATCGACAAATTGGGGAAATGAAGCACATGGCTAAATTCAGAAAAATATGTTCTACTGACAAGTGTCAACAACTCCACATGACCAATGTGAGTAAGCACACTCCCTTTAACCAGACCATGGGAGGAAATGTAACTGAAGCTTTTCATAAACAAATATTCGTATGCAACTGTGAGAACGGGATGATAATGGATGGAAACGGATTTTTGGGGGTAACTGAATTTGATGTAACAAATATCGGGGAAGCACATGTCAACTTGGCACTTACACCCTAGCCTACAATAATCGTGCGAACGATATAGAGAACAATGCTCGGGAACTCTAGTTCCGAAGTGCAGGCCTGTGGAAACAGGAACCTATTCGTAAAAAATAAACGCAGTTGATTTAGGACTGGATCAACGGAAAAGTACGCAATCAATGCTACAATATTGCATCAAGAAGGGCTCTTCGTGAACAATACCTACATGTTTTAAAATTGATACGTTGCTGAACCGTCTACAAATAATCTGTTTGAGATATTCTTCGTTCAGCCTGAAAATGTTGCTGTTCATAAATCGCACATATTTATAGTTCTGAAAATTATAGCTCAACAAACTGATAGCCAAATCAATTCCCTCTAGCTTGAGGTAAACAACATCCAAAGTCGCTATAATATTACTACAGTATCATTACATCTTGCATCATTTATTAGGTTCGCAGTCTCCAATAAATCATTTCTCCCTCACAACTTCTTGCATTGTCATCAACATCTTATGGATACATAAGTTGTTAGTATGTAGAAACCGTGAGCCATATGATGTATTATATCCTAGCCTGGACATTTCAGTCGCCGAAGCCAGCCTCGCCGTGCTGTCAACTCGCCGGAACTGTGCACCTCAACAAGCCGTTCGTCCAGCTGCCCGGCCGACCCTGCGAAGCAAAACAAGTCGCAGATGTATGCCGAGCCTTCCACGCACTCTGATGATTGACGAATAGTTGCGATAATTTGCATGTGTCCTCGGGGTCGGAGACAGAAGGCTCCGTTTAAGATACATTGGTTCGTCGTAAATATGTATGAGCGCGGACCGTCAGCGGCATGGCGCAAACTGGAGTTGTGTGTGTGCTGCAGGTGAATCTGCGAACCTCCGCCAGCTGCAGCCTGCAGCTCTATGAGAGAAGAACAATGCGATCCATCAAAAGCTCCACTGTACAGAGAGCGCGTCGATGTACAAACCACTGGCAACAGGAGGAGCGCTGGACAGCTGGTGGCGGCATCCCAGCAGCAGCAGCAGCAGCGTCAAGGCCAGCAGGCGCAGTGAATGGTGGTCCGATCCGCTGCGGGCCGATCGGCATACATAGCCGGCAGATAGCAAATGGAAGAGGCATGCGAGCGGCACGAATGCATTTATGCGAATGAAGTCGCAGGCTAGTTAAAGTGCTCGGCACCGCCGAACCTCGCCAGGAATCGGCGTAAGAGACATTAGGCAAACGCAAATCATTCAAGGCTGAGATGGTTCGCGTGATGCGCAGAGATTGGCATCGGACAGTAACTTCTATCTTGCATGCTTGAAGCGAAGCCCCGTCGGGCAGCAGTTGATTTGAAGCTCTGGGCATAAAGATAGGGACCAGGCGCCTGGCCATTTATGAATAAAAAACAAACAGCATTGTATGCATCTAATATCATTATGACCTGATAAGTGGTTAGCCTATCACAAAGAATTTGTCAACTCGACCGAGCCAGCAGTACAGAGTGGAATCTACCCTCTACACAAGCACGAGTGTGCAGTACTATGGCAATTAAATTTGGGAAGCTAACGCAATACATAATATATATATATATATTCGAATATTATATTTACCTGAGTTGTGTTTTGCTCATACAAGTATCGGAATACTAGCAGGCATTTCTGTTTTCTTGACAATTGTATGCTTGCTTTATACATATTTATGCCTGACATTCTGGTACTGTATTGGTATTGATCCAAATAGGTGCATACATACATCCCATCATTTTGGTGATATAAATTAAACATATTGTCCAGTATTTCGCTGTTACATTGACAAACATTATTCCTCTAGCTATACCTAGAGATTGCACTAAATTCATCTTCCATCGCCTTTCATGCTTTGCGTTTTCACGAGAGACCCTTTCAAATCCAAATTGCTGGATTCTAAACCATTGCAACGTAATCATGATTTTAATAATTGTATTCTTGCATAAAATAGCCATGTTGCTTTGATGTGAACATGTGTTTCGTCACAGGCAAGGTCCCTCATTCTCACGCGTTGCTGATATGCATACATGTCCTTAAACTGATTAAGAGGTTAGAGCTCAGAAACGTCAGCTGCACACACCAAAATGTGACTTTGATGAAAATTGTTGCTCAGATGTCACTGTACATACATAAAGGTCATCTTTATCATGTTCGTCGTCTCGCTGATAAGGTTATATCAATATACACAACAGAGGACATTTACACTGCAAGACATCATGTATTTGAATGTCTCTGAACACCATAATAAACATGAGCAATCAGTTGACAGCTAATGCCCGTTTATTTTAATCAACATAAATAGTGATCGTACAAATAAATATCCCTTTTTTAAATGCAAGATACAAAAACCTGTTTTAATGATGCTCGGCCCACAAATATTTTCGGCAGAAGACAAACAATACACATTTAATATTAGCATGTAATTATAAACTGAGGCGTCTTCCAATTTGAAGCAATTTTTTGGGACTTAAAAGTCGAATTGAAAATAAATACCAACGTGCAAAATATGATGAAATACCGACATCTGATTAACTGACATTAATGACGAGCACCAAGTGCCTAAACTGTGCCTTTTGCTAAGCTCTATCGCTCTGGGAATTATTACGCATCGACCTTTGAAACTACGAGTGTGTATTTTTATAGACAAGGTATGAGGAAACGCATTGCCTATTGTTTTGCATTTCCTAAATCAGTTTCAACCTTGAATGAGTCACTTTCAGTCGATGAAATCTATACCTAGGACAAGGTGATTTGTGTGAGCTTATAATTAATTGTGGCTTAAATACAATACTTTTGAAAGGAAAAATATAACGCAATATTAAAACACTTGATAATAGTAGGGGATGCTTCGAGATGTAAATGAACTTTATAACCAGCGAATTCTCCCGTTTAAATTAACATTTTTCGCCCCAATGAAATAACTAGTTGTGTACGCGGAAATGTTTTATTTTCTGTTGGATATGTAACCATGATTTATATGTACAAGTACATACATAGTATACCTCCCCCATTCCCTCCCTGCTGGTGAATCCAGCAGTCGTTTTTTGGCAGATGGCAACTCGGTGGGAGGTACGACACAACCTATTCAAGTGTGTGTGTGTGTGTTTTTTTTTAGGGGGGGGTGGGCTTTATCAGGATGTTTGATTGATGTGCACCTTAACCTTGTAACCTCTAGCGGCATTATTATTGATTGAGGCAAAACTAACTAAATTACTTTTGAAGCCCTGTTCTGAGATTTTGAACGTTTCTCCACGTTTACCTAGCCTTTCTAGTTTGTTAGTTGGCGGAAGAAGTTATTTTAACCCTCACCAGGGTTTCATCGGCCCATCTGGGTGCACTTTTTATAGTTCCCCTACCCATGATGGGTAGGTAGAAGTATCCATCCTTTCTCAAGTTGCCTGGTTACGCTAAATATGTTTTTTCTTCTCTCAAATAAATATTGAGACAGCAAAACACCTAGGAATTGTGTGAGTTATACCGATTTTGATCATAGACGTACTGCACCAAGCGATTTTCCCCTGAAACCTAGCAAATAAACCATCAATGATCATTCTGATCAACTCAAATTATATGTCTAGAGGTTTCGAATACCTTATATTTTTAGGATAGTCAAAACCAGCTGGCAACGGCGATCGTCCACCATAAGCGGAAGAGTGATCGCTTGGAATTTGTATACGTCTCGCCTCAATCGTTAATATTTTTATTATTATTTAGGAGGATGCCTATCTCAGTTTACAATTTACCTTCAATTTACCTACGTCGCTCCACACTCGACCTGTGGAGGACCTAATATCCATCAGGCTCACACTGGTTATTGGATTCAATTGTATTTGAAACGATTCAAACTACAATTTATTTTTGGCAACAATAATCATTAAATCACCGCTTATTTCATGGATACTAATTTAGATTATATTATTTTCCGATTTCTTTCCAAAAATTGAATCGCGCTTAATTCAACATCTTAAAGACTAAATAAGCTATATAAGTTGAATTTCTGTCAAATAAATAACAATGGAAACATGCATATTTATGATCATTAAAAACACTGTACAGTAATAATACTTTCAGCATAAACTATTGTAAACACTGTGACTGCATTGCAAGTTACCTTGTGCACTTGAATTGAAGAATCGTGCAATATTTTCATTAAATCAGCTTTGATTCCACGCGGGACTTGATTTGTCCACGATTCATGAACATGATCGGGTGGTGAATCGATTATTTTTCATCAATGTATTTTAATGGAACCAAACGTTACTCTGAGCATTATTAGTAAAATAAGTAGGTATATAAAAAATAACCTCATGCTCATATTATGTATAAATATTAAAAGAAAAAACAAATATATTTTCATCCATGGGCCTTCTTCAGTGGATAGGATATCCAGTGAAGTGGATATCCACTGAAGAAGGCCCATGTCTGACAATATATTTTAGATTTTCTTTTAATATTTATACATAATATGAGCATGAGGTTAATTTGTATATACTTATTCAAAGTATTTTGATCAAACGATTCCGGAGTCGAAACAATAACCAGTCTGATCAGGTTACACGTGTATCAATATGGGACACCCACTCTGGCCGATCCAGGAGGGGGGGTAAATGAACCACGGTTCACCAAAACGTCTGGAATCGGCCGTCATTTGGCACATCAACTGATTGATAAGAAAATCATAATTTTCAAAAGAAGTGAGTTCATGTCATCTATACGTGGACAATGAAACAAAATCCGCTAAATCATTTAGGCATTGTGTAACTTTGGAGTTTGCCCAACGGACCTTTTTACCGTTCTGTATTGATGTTCTGCACAATGTATTGATTTATTGATGTTCTGCACCAAACGTTGATACTTTTTATTATTGCAGATTTATCAATCTGCAATAATACAAAGTCTCAACATTTTGTTTTCTTATGCATTCACGGCTGACTAAGAATAAACTTACCTTGAATCCGGAAATGTGTCCATTTCCATCCGACTGCAGGCGATAAGAGTACATGGCCCCTTCCCCTTCCTTGGATCCCCCGGTAGGTGGTTGTTTGGGGCATGGCCCCATTGGCAGGCGCGGATCTGGGGGGGGGGGGTCAGGGCGCACAGTTCCTCCTAAGCTAGGTCACGCCCATGTCGCTCCTGTTGGGCGCGCCCGGAGGGCGCAACTTGTTTAATTTGGCGTCCCCTCTGACCAAAATCCTGGATCCGCGTCTGTTTCCCCCCTTTGGATTTACCAGTAGACGATTGGGGGCTATGATCCCTTTCCCTCCCCTTGGATCCACCAGTAGGTAGTAAGGGCGAGGACCAGGTAGTAAGGGCGAGGACCCTTTCTCCCCCTTGGTCTGGATCCACCAGTAGGCGGTTGGGAGGCCATGACCTCTTGACCCCCTTGGATTCACCAGTGCTCTGGTGGATCCCAGGGGGAGGGGCAAGGCAGCCGTGCCCAAACCGTCTCCTTCCAACCGTGGTTGGATATGGGAACCTTATCACCCGAGTGAACCAGGTGAACTACGTACCTTTTGTCTTTGATAGAGAACATACATTTGCAGTAAATTCTTTAAAAAAATCCGAGTCGAACGCCTCTTCATGGCCATGCCCTTAGCGTCAGCAGTGTCCCAATAATCTCAAAGTTTGAACTTCAAACTTCTCATGCGTAGCACACAGGACGCTTCGATTTAGTACTAACAGCAACTGTTATTCGCACCATCCACGCCACATTTAGCGATGCCACTCTGGTGCCCCCAACTGCTCACAACATTGAAAGTGCTTATCCACGCGCCGGGCCGGTGCTCGGCGCCACCTTCTTTGGGCCGGGGGGGGGGGGGCGTTTCGAACGCCCCCTTCTAACTCGGCTCCTATGGGACCTAGAGATAAACCAAAAACACCATTCAAGAGCTCGTCAAAAGCAATTTCGAAACTATTTCAGTCAAAATTTTTATCAGGTCGATATTAGGGTCACCAGAGGTCATCAAAGGTCAAATTTTCAAGATTTAGGACTTAGCTCCANCTTTACATGTAGATGGTTGTCCTTCGCCGACTAATACCTCTATGTTGGGAACAGCTGATTGTGCCCGCAGGCTATAAATGCTGGACGAGGACAGCTGAATTGCGCCCTCAGGCTATAATGCTGGACGAATAACAGCTGATTGTGCCCTCATGACTATAAATGCTGGACGAGGACTTGCTGATTGTGCCCTCAGGCTATAATGCTGAACAATGACAGCTGATTGTGCCCGCAGGCTATAATGCTGGACGAGGACAGCTGATTGTGCCCTCAGGTTATAATGCTGGACAAGGACAGTTGATTTCGCCCTCAGGCTATAATGCTGGACGAGGACAGCTGACTGTGCCCTCAGGCTATAATGCTGGACGAGGACAGCTGATTGTGCCCGCAGGCTATAATGTCGGACCAGGACAGCTAATTTTGCCTTCCGGTTGCGACTATGGTGCTCAGGTATGAGCAGCCGAAATTCGTCCTCATACATGCATTTACAAACGGATATCTCATTTTGAAATCCTCTACGATGTGTATTGCACAAAGTCACATAAGAAGCGAAAATATATTTTTGATTAACTTTGGGGATCAAAGCATACCTTCTGCTGTACTGCGGTCTCTTGACCTCTAATGCGGTTGTTCATCTCCTTTTAATTAACATTGTAATTTAGCATCAATGTACCAATTGTTTACATATAAACATGATTGCTTTACCATAGCATTGCATTTAAATAGTTTGAAAACAACACAGTGAATATGGCTTGCGGACGCATGTGCAAAAACATAAAAGTTATGTAATACCTAAACAATTTTGGAAAGCGAATGATAGGATGAGTGAACGGCTTTTTGGCAACATTAGCAAGTTTGGGGCCAGGTTTTATATTACACTTGCCAAACCATTACACGTAGATGTTGCTTTTAAATACTGCAATTTTGGTGGTGCTGGATTTCATCTCAATGCTTTCTTGGACAGGAACCGAATTGTATAATTTCCCTGATCTCGGCGTATTTGAAAGACGGAAGCCCACAATCAACATTTACATCATTGACATAATGCAATTTCAAACAGACCTTGCACTACATACATCGATATTTATGCAATGTGTATTCTGTTTGTGTTATGATGCCTGTTAATCCCCAGCTGGCCAGTGACAGCTGGTTTCCGGAGGAGCAGGTGCCGTCTGCAGGGTCGGCAAAGCCGGCCGGACGGGCGCCGGCGGAGCAGGGGCTCCCTCCCGACCCTCCCTGCTGACCCACCGACCCACCGACACCGGGGCACTCACCGTATATCAGAGGTCGTGACCTTGACCTCCAGGCCTTCTGTCGGGTCCGCCTCCGTGGCTGTCAACTCTCGATCCACTCGGTCGCACGTGGTGTCCCCAGCCGAGGCGTATTCGCCTGCACCGCCGATCTGAAGCTCTCACTCACAGTTCCGGTCTCCGGCGTCCTGGCCGCGGCCAGTCAGTGAGCGCTGCACCACCGAGTCCCTCCGCACCGCACGGATCCACTGAGCGAGCCTCGCCGCTGTCACCGCCGCGCCACGGACGCCGCCGATCGGAGCTGCCGCGAGCTGAGGGCCGCCGACGCAGCTCAGTACTGCCGATGGGTCGCCGATACGGCACCAGAAGCGAAAGTGCGGCGCGCGGCGCGGCCCGCTGCGGCGCCGCCGCCAAACCTGTTCCCGGCGCGCGGCGCGCCCGCGACCGCCTCGCCGCGATTGCCGCCGCTGCGCCAGAGTGGCCACGCCGCGCCGCACGCCCAGCGCCGCTGCAGTCAGCAGTGCACAGGAAAGTTCCCACAGACGACCATCTGATTGTGGGTCGGGTAAAGCGCCAGTCAATCGGCCGCGAACGGCGTTCCAGGAAACGGCCTCGAGCGACCGCCGCTGCCACCAGGTCTCCGCGGCCGACCACAGTAATTAGTTAATTAATTAGTGACACATTGAGAGGATCGAGACGTCAGACGGCGTTGCGACACAAGACGTTCGAAGTCAGATATGTTCGGGGTTAGGTGCGTTGAGGTCACTTGGGTGATCTTGAGAACGCCAAACAATGCATTCGTTACTCACTGATTGACATCTCACCTGACAGCATATTTTTCGGCGACTTTTCCCTCTCGTTTCTTTGAAAGCGAGAAGTGGGAGCTGGGCAGGCCGGAAGCAAACACCTGTTGCTGCAAGGGCTGGGTCGACTGGTGTCTGAAATCTCATTTCCTGGGTCGTGCCATTGCTCGTTGATTCAGTATTCACACTCGAACTGCGCTCACGAGTGAATGAGTAAGAGCGGGAAGAAGTGTCCTGAGAGCTTTTTACCGGCGGAGCGAAATTGGCACCGGCGTGAACCGAGCGATCGTTATCGCTCGCCGAAAAGGTCCCGATGTGACTGAAAATATCCGCCGATACCGTATCTCACCATCGGTATGGGGAGTTTTGTGGCTGGAGGCCATGCACAGGGGCGGCGACGCACCAGTTTTTGGCGACATTTCTGGGATTTTTCCAGATGGTGTCGGCATTGGCGGCAATTCAGTCCGTCTTCCTCCCTTTATGGTATGAACTGTATACCGGGCCATGCAAAAATCTGTCTAATGTGAATGAGTTTCCTTAGCTGCAAACAAATAATGGGGCCAGGCATTCTCGACAGTGACATATTGAATGCGGTGTGCCTTCTTTGATACGGCGTACGCAATTAGCTTTTATCTGTGGATTTGGAAATCTTCGTGATTTATTCGGAATTGATGTTCTTCATGCACCGTTCAGTTGTAGCTCAATCAGTCATGGCCCAGTTGGCCTTGCATAAATGCCCAAAAGGCTTTGACAATTGCACAAAGGAGCAGATATTTTTTCGCATGTGTCCTGTGCTTATACGACATCATATTATAAGACTATTATTTGTATGGTATGTCTTTTAATTCAGGCCCTAAAACCTTTTCATGCTGCACATATGAAAACCGATTGAAGTAGACAAAACACAAACACATAAGTACCAAGTACGCACATGAACACTCACAGCGCATGCATAATCATTATGCATATAAAACAATATAGTTACATGATATTTATTATATATAAATATATATATATTAACTTTGCATAATAAACGCTGGAGTTCTGTTATGAATCATAAAACACGAAAATAAATAGCACAATTGGACAGTTATTTACAAGATCGTTACCATCCATGAAGAATTTACCTGATCTTTATCATGCATCTTTTTGGCATTCCTTTTCATCATTGTCCACCTTATTCACTGCATATCAAACTGTAATCTTTCAGAAGGCGAACCATGCTTAAAATCAGGTAGAACTTAATGGGACCATGATAGGACTGGAATGCCTTAGCACTTTTTAAAACGCGTCCTGGACCAAGAACATGGTCTTGTCTCTGCTGACCCCAATTAAGAATCCGGATGTGGTCTCTGAGGGTCACGAAGACATGCCGTTGCAAATTGCACCTGTCCTCTGGCAGTTTCAGCGCCATTCAAGCGTGCATTTGCACAAGTGCAATTGTCCCACTCCCGGTCCTGGAAATTCCGCTATACCAACTGAGAATGTCTGCCTTTCCATCCTAGCAACAAATCAAGTCACTGAAAGACCATGTCACAGACCGAGTGCACGAAAATATTGAAGGAAACCTTGCGGCATAACGAAATCGATAAATGGTATAATTCATGCTATCAATGAAAATTAACAACTAATGACAAATAACTATATAATACACATGGTCCTGCTCTCCCCGAAAGCTTTCGAAGCTGTTTGGTAAGCAAGTCATCTGCCTGATGTTTTGCAACACGAATTCAACAGCAGTTCGCGTGAGATTGCTGCAAATTTGTGCCATTTTAACCCCTGTCCGACGAATCAGTCGAAAAATGGACTGCAAAGGCGACCTTTTAAGCGCCAGCCCTACCCTGCCCAGAGCCGTGCAGGGTGGCCTGGTTCGCACGGCATGACCTGGCCTGGCCTGGCCTGGCAGGCTGGCTGGCTCGGACCGGCAGATACGCAGCCCACAGACCGGCAGACACGCAGCCCACGCCAGCCCACGCCAGCCCACGCCAGCCCACGCCAGCCCACGCCAGCCCACGCCAGCCTACGCCAGCCTACGCCAGCCTACGCCAGCCCACGCCAGCCCACGCCAGCAGCCCACGCCAGCCCACGCCTCGCCACACCCACCTCAGTGTCAGGCCGCGCCCCCCGCCGTGACGTAGGCGACAGCGAGGCGACAGGGCGGCGGCGGCGGCGGCGGCGGCGGCGGCGGCGGCGGCGGCGGCGGCGGCGGCGGTGGGGACCTCATAGCGGACGTCGCGGGCATTACGGGACCGTTGCAGGCTGGGCAGAGGATGAACATCTGGATATGCAGTGTGATGGTAAACAGAGTAGTCAGGGGGCTGCTGCGACTGGGGGAAAGTTTAGAAAAGAGGATGCATGACAACGTTTTTTATATTTTATTTTAAAGACAGTCGAAGCTTTCTGCTAAAGTGACAAGACGGTCCAAGTCGGAAAATCAGTGTCGAAATTTGTTCTATATGGTTTGGTCATGAATGCAAACTGCCTCCACTGAAATCGAGTCAAGCAAATGGGTGATTTCCAAAACGCAAGAAGAATGTCTCTTTCTTATTTTGCATTTGACAAAGCAGCACAATTAATACAATGCTGTATAATATTTATATTGGTTAGTGCTTGTGCGAGGAACATGTATAGGCAAATTATAATTAGTTTAATCATTTTTGACCTCTTCCTTGAAATTAAAATATGATAGTACCAAAAAACTTTATATTATTATTTCGAGCACAGCTCTTCATCAGAAATTATACATTACCAAAACAGCAATAATCAGAATACAAGTTTCGACAGTCGAAACTTGTATTCTGATTATTGCTGTTTTGGTAATGTATAATTTCTGACGACGAGCTGTGCTCGAAATAATAATATAAAGTTTTTTGGTACTATCATATTTTAATTTCGAAGAAGAGGTCATAAATGATAAAACTAATTATAATGCTGTGTAATCTCTCAAGTTCGCTTTCAGAGCTTTCTTTCATGCTTGATCCTGGTCAAAGACTTTGTCCCTTTCCTCACACCATCTTCTGCTAATGGTCAATACAACTAAATGACTTTGATAGAACCTCCCATGGAACGATTTATAATCCATTTAGTCCAACCCCTCGTATCCAGAAACTGAAAACCTCATCTTCATTTCCTTAAAATATATACCTACATGGTTTTCTTTTCTACCTCTTTTAAAACATTGGGCGATCATGGTTGTATGATATATCCGTTCAACTGCAAATTGCAACATCACACGAATGTTTGCATTCGTGTTGATTGTTGGCAAACCACATTTATATAGTCTCGTCGAATGAAGACTATAAACAACGATATAGCTTAACTTAGGTATACGAATATCGGTGATACTGAACCAGAACACAGACATCCAGTAATCTGATCGGATGGGAATTGACATAAGACTTTCCTTTCATTTGAAGTTGTAATGGGACCTTATCTTCATCAGGAGGCCACGATTGATTGAACATAGAGCATAGTGTTTCCACAGAAAGACAGTCGAGAGAGCCTATGCACTTCTTCAAGAAACCCATAATCTCTTAAAAAGTGCTGTGATATTTGAATAGGGACAACCAGAAGCCATAACATTATGTAATAAGTCCTCGATAACCTATGGGCTTCTTCAATACTGTTTTAGAACGCTATGGCTTCCCGTTGTCCCTATTCAATTAGGAATGCACTTTTTAAGAACCCATGGGCTTCTACTGTCTTTCAGTGTAGAGGGAGAGGAGAAGCCTCAATAGTTAGATACTAGTGCTTCTGAGAGCTGCAACATATATTTTTAATATCGTTCATGTCCTTCTTTTAGCCTACACCAGTGGTATCGATGACAGTTACCAAAATATATATATTAAGCCTTGGCTTTGTTTGCAAGCGCTTAAGAAAGATGCAGGCATCAGAGTCATGCTTTTGTTCTGTCTTGATGCAAACAGCACATATTCTATATATTAATTTTATATATATATATATACTATATATATTATATATATATATATTATATATTATATATAATTCAAAATCAGATGTCACCATTAAAAGAATAGCATTCTCAGCTATATTTACACGACGTTTCACAGTTGCTCGACTGAATCTTCAGGCAAGTTTTACTCGGACAGATCAACAAAATAAGTTACAGGACGACACGTCGAAAATATAAAGAAAAGGAAATAATAAACGTGACTCAAAGATAAAGCACCCTCTTTCGATGTTCAACGACGTTTGAAGGGGGAGGCAGAAAGTCTGGTTATTGAGAGCAGGTTTTATGATGGAAATGTGTAATAGATTTCTAATATTCTTAAATCTAATCAGAGTTTGTCTTTCCTAAAATGCTAAAAAGTTGTCGGTTGGGTTACTGCGGGTGTCACAAGAAAGGGAATATCAGAATAGGAGAGGGATCGGGGTTGACAGGAAATTTCGGTAGTACAGACTTACCTAAATGTTGATATTCGACTGTGGAGATTACGAAGAGTTGAACACGTAAGATGCTTTACCGAAGCCAGCAAATTTGTATAACCACAGTCGATTGCCTTTTAGTAGTCTGTCTTTAAAACTTGAAAAAAGCCGATGGAGAAAGTGTTCAGCAGAACAATCCTGGGGTTCAGAAAGGGGTAGAACTTCGAAAGGAAAGGTGATTGATCTAGCGCTTCAAATCGGTAAAGTTCATTCGCAAGTTTCTTGGACTCTCAATATTTAAAGCCCCCGAAGACTTTTGATGTGCCTAGACTTGAGAGATATTTTGTTTTACCGTATTTTGGGACAGAGTCAGAAAAACTGAAGTGTGAGATCATCACCCTTCTTTCAAAGTTTTCCCTTTCTGAACCCCAGGATTGTTCTGTTGAACACTTTCTCCATCGGCTTTTTTTTCAAGTATAAGGACAGACTACCTAAAAGTTGTCAATCGACTGTGGTATACAAATTTTGTCTGTGCTTCGTGTGAAGCATCTTACGTTGGTTCAACTCTCGTAATCTCACAGTCGAATTTAGTCAACATTTAGGTAAGTCTGGTACGTACGGAAATTTCCTTGCAACCGATCCCTCTCTATTCGTGATCTTCCTTTTCTTGTGACACCCCAGTACCCGACAACTTTTGCATTTTTAGGAAAGAAAAACTTGTATTAGATTTATTAGAATATTGAAATCATTACACATTTTTCCATCATAAACCTGCTCTCAATAACATGATTTGCCTCCCTTCAAACTGTTCGTGAACATCTGCAAAGAGGGTGGCTTTATCTTTGGAGTCAGTTTATTGTTTCTTTTCTTATATTTTCGAGTGTGTGCTGTAAGCTTGTTTTGTTGATCCTGTCGAGTGAAAACTTTGCCCTGAAGATACAGTCGGTACTGTGAAACGTCGTGTAATATAGCCTGGCAGAATGTTCATTCTTTTATGGTGAATCTGAATTTTGAATTTATAATGAATACTCAACTTATTCATTATATATATATAATATATATTATATATATATATATTAATATATATATATATATATATATATATATATATATATATATATATATATATATGTAGTTATATGTTCTTCGCCTCACCGATTGCTTTCTGGCGAAGTCAACAATTTGCTGGGAGACACGCTACCAGTAAGCACACAGCTGCCTTTTAAAATCAGAAAAAAAAAAACATTGACCTTGCAAGTCATTGGAATCAAGCAAAATAATGGATACACTTATAATGATCATCGTTTAGATATCGCGGGTGTTTCACCATGCGGAACAACCACAGAAAGTCCCTGGCCTGCTCAGCCGCGGGGAAAGCCGGCGTCGTGTCCGCCGGCCAGAACACAGGGACGCCTTGTCGCGCTGTGACACTGTGCAGTTGTCCGGTGCATTCTGCAACCCGACTCCTGTCCGCCGGAGTCCGACTGGACTCTGCAGGGTCTCCCGGCGTCTCCCAGCCCAGGGTCTCCCGGCGTCTCCCAGCGTCTCCCAGGGTCTCCCGGCGTCTCCCAGGGTCTCCCAGGGTCTCCCGGAGACCGGGGTCGCTGCTGCACGTCTGGGGAGCGGGGTGGGACGGTGCCGGCCTGCAGACAGAGTACATACAAATATACATTTATACATGTGTGACGTGTGTAACTGTACGCTGTGGAGTAAATGTAACTGTACATTGTACACTGTGGAGAGTGGGATAACGCGCGATGTGAGCATGGCTGCTACAGCAGGATAGGGGATTTTGATATTTGAATGTACACTCTACTTCGAGGGTTTAATAATAGCCGTTTTCATGAAGGATGTATTTTTACCCGGTAGTACCTGGTAGAACCTGGTAATATTTTGTGTGATTTGGATAATTGAGCCTAAGAACGCGGCTTTTCCCGGAAGTTTTTGGTGTCAATTGAAACTTTGTAATTCATAAAGTTTCAATTGATACCAGAACTATCAGGGAAAGCCGTTTTCTTATACTCAATTACCCAAAACGCATGAAACATTACCGGGTTCTACCTGGTATCGGGTAAAAATAAATCCTTCGTGAAAACGGCTATTGTGAGTTGCTGATGGTTCGATCTTGTTATTTGCTTCTCAGCTGCCTGTCTTTGCTGTATGATGTGTCTCAGCTATTTCAGCTCACCACCGTGCCCTAACAACACAACTCAAAAGCTTCGTCATTAAAGGGAAATAATCACCTTTAATTTTTTCAGGAACAATTTTTAAAGGGAATGTTTCACTTCTCTGAAAGTTGTCATGGTTTCGCCGCTTGTGGTGATTGAAGTAATTGCTGCGAACGGACGAATTTCTGACCATTTGGTTTCTCACAACAGTGCTCAATTTCATTGAAAACTAAGTTTTTAGTATTTGGGCTGATGACGTCATATGAAGGAATTTTTGAAATATAAAAAAACTTCACGCTGCTAATATGTATGAGTAGTCGTTGGCTAATGTATAGCCAAATGTAAACAAGTCTACTTTTTCATACATTTGATAAAAGGGATGAGACATGGCCTTTAAGCGGCTACCTAAATACACTAGGGCTTATTTTTTGCAGATTGTCAAAACTAAACTCAAATTTTACTTTCGATTAGTACCTTGTGGGGTGTTTTACTTCTACAATACTTAATTTCAATGGATTCCAACAACTTGGCCAATCTCAAACTAAATCTATATGTATTGTGAACTTCCTTTAAGCTTTGTTATAGTAATTAACAAGAATTTGGTTTTATTTAAGAATTAAACAAACTGTTTTCTTATCCATGTTCTATTTTTTACAATTAAAAGCAAGGTAGTGTACATAATAAATTCTTTTGAACCTGATGACATTGTTTTTCCCGGTGGTGTAGAACAAAACTTCTAGGAATTATTCTAACGCACAAGACTTTCCGTTTAAAATTTGCACGTGTTCAAAACCTGCCAATGGAAAAACTTCCAATGAACAACTTCTTCGGTCAAAAGCTTCAAAGCAAAACACTTCCTCGCGACAAAATTTCATGAAGAAAATTTTTCACGGCAAAATTTCCAATGTATAAACTTTATCCTAAACTTATATAATGACAAAACATCTTATGGTAAAACTCCGAAGCGTATAAATTTCAACTGTCAGAACTTTTCAACGTAACCAAATTCACGTCAAAAATTTCCGTCAAAATAATTCAAAAACCGTAAAACTTCAACCGTCACATTTCATAGCAAAAAATTAGCATTAAGATTTCGGGCTTTCGCAAGTTTTGACGTTTACAAAGTTTTACGTTCAGCCGACGTCGGGCCGACATGGGCGATTCGGATTGACATTGGAATGTTTATGGGTTAGGTTAGGTTGTAAGGCAAATTTTGTTTAGAAATTTTTAACTTGTAGGTTTTTTGTTTTAAGAAGTTTCCAAGTTACAAAGTTTTTATCAATTAAAAGTTTAGACTGGCAAGTTTTTGTTTTAAAGTTTTGACGTTTATAAGTTTTTCCTTAGAGTTTTTGACAGTTTAGGAAGTTTTTTTTCATTAGAAGTTTGAGCATGTTTTTTTTCATTTTGGATTTTGACGCTTGAACTTTTTTTATTGGAAGTTTTGACGGCTGGAAGGTTTTCTTATAGAAGTTTTTAACTCTTGGAAGTGTGTGCTTGAGAAGTTGAGGCATTCAGAGTTTTGAACGCCTGGTAAGTTTTTCATTGAAGTTTTGACTGTTTCGAAGTATTGCCGTTTGGAAGTTTTTGCTTTAGTAGTGTTTGTCGCGCAAAACAATTTGTACTGGAAGTTTCCCTTAGAAGTTTTGTCTTCTATTAGTTCTTTGTCATTGAAGTTTTTGAACGTTCAGAAGTTTTTGACGTTTATAATTTTTGCATTGGAAGTTTAAAGCGCTTGTCGGTTTTTTGCATTGAAGTTAATTCATTAGAAGTTTGGGTCGCTTGGAAGTTTCTTTCATTCGACAGTTTTGACTGTTAGAGTTTTTGACGCATACAAGTTTTTCCTATGGAAGTTTTGTCTCGGAAGTTTTAACGTTAGAAGTTTTGCATTACAAGCTTTGACGTGGAACCATGTTTTCCCATCGCTTTTTAAAGTGCGCCATATCTGGTGCCGGTGTTTCAAGTTTTGTTTGCAATTTTTGGGGTAAAAAACAAAAAAAAATCCTAAATATAAAATGTTCATTTTGTAGGCTATGAGATTTTGCATCTTTCTTGTTTTTGATTTGCATCTGAGTCACAATTAAGTCTTTGTACGGCCTGTTTAATCTGGCTGATTTTATCGTCCAACTCGTGTGTAGTGACGTCACCAAATTTGTTATTTCTCAAAACTTATGTTTGTTCACAGAAGATGTAAAATTTATGTGGTAGAAGGTACTGAAAGTTTCACGGTGACAGCACAGTTGTGTTGTGAGCTATCGCGAAAACTCGTCAGGGGGGCAATATTTGTCTCCCCCGGTCAAGCGCGGGTTAAAGGGAATGTTTCACCTTTGCATTGGTTTATAACCTAGATAGCCAATATCATTGGCTGTTACTGAAAGTATGAATTACTTAGGTATTTTTTCCCCAAAAAACTCAACCGTTTTAAAACAATTTAGTTTTAAATTTGCAAATAGTAGGTCTTTGCAAGTGCCGTCGCTGATTGGTTTACAGCCACAGCGAGATATGTTGTCTTTGGATACAAACTACTTTATTTATTTATTACTTTACTTGCTTTGGATACAAACTTACTTTATTTATCGAGCCTTGGTTCGATTACCTGCTGCGAGTACGATACATAAGGCATTGTTTATCGCTTTACAAATTGTTTAAGTCGCACGAGTGTTTTCCACAAAGATTGTGTCTGATCTCTTTTAGCTCTCTATATGCTTGATTAATAACGTTATTGTTCTTCAATTAAAACAAAACATATTTGTATCAAGTTCAGTGACTTTTCGAGAAACAAATATCGTCATCGTTTTTATAAGCACTAGTATTTAATATTTTTGACTCAACCCAAGTAAGTGTATATAAGACGCAAGTAATTGTATATTTGACAAACTTTTAGTTTAGGTGAAACATGCACTTACACTGCTTACACTGCTTTCCAAGTTATATCTGCTTTCCTCCGCCAGATATATCACTAGATGTCGTTAGTTTTATTATAACACTGTCCCTTGCACCGTCTTCTGTTATTCTATATTGTTATTCTATATTGTTTTACCTCACATGTGTGCATCAGCCGTTATCTCGGTGACATTGATCTCGTATCTCGGTGACATCATCATTGCCGTATCTCGGTGACCTACGAAGACATTGCGTAAACCGTCTAGAATGCATCGCAAATGTCGTCCTCTGCAACAAACTGATGCCAAGATTAATTTACTAACACTGACACTTCGTGTTACTGTTGACCCACTAGCAGGCATATCACAACTGGTCACTCATTTCGGCCTCTAATGTCCAGGGACTCTTAGCAGCATTCTTAGCGACATTATATAAATCAAATTGTTCTTACTAGTGGTGACGAATACTTAGAGCAAGTACCTACTGTGGTGGTTCTTTAAGTGTTGTATTTTCCCGCATCTTCAACAAGTAGGTACTTTGGGCAAGTTACTGTCTTTGTATACGTCACGATCCCTCACAAAATCGATGACGTTATGATGGCATTGCGTGCTTATTTGTAATCTGATTTCGTATTATACCGAGGAAAACAATGAACCAAAATAACTGACATTATAATTTGCGTTTCGCACGTAAATATAGGTATATTTGTATGGCTTACCAAGTCAACATGATAATTCATTTCTAGTTTCGCTCAATCATTTCCGATTTTTTTAGGTCGACTGTTTCCTTTTACAATCAGTGTAGATTTGTAGAAATGTGAATAAATTTGCTGTCTTGCATGATATGTCCATTACTCACTTTATTAGAACAACTGAGATCTTTTCAACATAATGTCATCGGCATAATTTGCCGACAAGGCTGATGGCAGACTCCTGGAACTGGTTGACCTTTACTCTGATAGACATTTATAGTCATTTTAGATGACAACTCCGCCACTCTACACCGCCACTATTCAGACGCTGCGCAATTCGCACATTTGTTAGGTTGTCATCTTACTTCTGATGTCATTGCTCCATCCTCCCACTCCTTAAGTTCAGTTCAGACTGCGATTACATTTCTGAGCTGACAGAATATGGATGGTTAAATCGACTTATATGCCAACGTTATCACATTCCAACTGATTGGCCGCAGCTTAAATGACCTCTTGTCGCTGCAAATGACCGCTCATGATAATACATTTTTTGACCGGCAGAATTGTAATTGTTTCAGAGTTGAGTCATGAATCGACTCATGAATCATACATTTTTGGATGAGTCATGAGTCGCATCGATTCACTTTGCATTTGAAAAACGGCACTTGAGTCAAGAGTCGAGTCGATTCAGTTTACTGGCGGATCCAGCGTCCATATATGAGGGGGGGCTAATTTCGCTGGGGGACTCCGGGTCAGGGGCGGCGCCACCAGATTTTACCTGGGGGCAAAGTCGAATGGGGGCCTCCTCCTCCAGGGGGCCTCCTCTCCCAGGAGCCTTCCCTGCGCGTAGGGGCTCTCCATCAAGTGGAGCTTACTATACGATACCGATGTAGTTTGCTTTAGACCCCTCCAGGGAGCGTGTAATTATCAGAGGCCCTCAAGAGCGCGTGTTTAAGTATTTTTTCCATGTCATATTACATACTACAGAGCCAGGGGCGGATCCAAGGGGGGGCAATCCGGTCATGGCCCCACCAAGCGAAAAAGGGTGGTGCCAACATATCTTTTGGCCCCCCCAAAGGATATCAGTGAATACCCACATTATTAAAATACGGACTGTTTTGGTACTATTTGGTATTAACATGGTGTGTCTGGTATCCGAGGAAAGATAACAATTTATCGTTAAAATAGCTTTGAAGCAGTCAAAATCCAGCTATTCACAATACAAAACTGGAAACATTTCGCGCCGCTTCGCGGCATCACACAAGTTTCGCAATTGCTTACACAAATTAGGAAAATGGAAAAATTAATTGCATTAGGTGTATGGCAGAGGCTCTCCTTGACGGTAATTTCTGGCCCCAGGGCCACTTCATACAAGATTAACCCTCGCCTTACCGTTTTCCANCGAGTCTGGTACTCGAGGAAAGATAACAATTTATCGTTAAAATAGCTTTGAAGCAGTCAAAATCCAGCTATTCACAATACAAAACTGAAAAAAAATCGCGTTGCTTCGCGGCATCACACAATTTCGCAATTGCTTAGGTACACAAATTAAGAAAATTTGAAAATTTATTTAATTAAGTGTCAGACAGAGGCTCTCCTTGACGGTAATTCCTGGCCCCAGGGCCACTTTATACAACATTAACCCTCGCCTTACCGTTTCCCACCTTCGCCGTACGGGGGGGGGGCTGACAGGATCCCCTGTTAACTTTCACACCAAGCATCATAGAGCAACGCGGTAAGAACCAGCATGTTGCCTGTCATGTGAGGAATCTAACGGTATGCAATTTTTTCGATTGCAGGTCATTGGGTGAACTTCCAGGTCAAGTGAATGACCTAGACTCGATCACGTCAAGAATAACGTTTTATTTTTTTTGTAAAAAAGAACTGAGAATTCGAAATTGATAAATGTAATAAAAAGCAATGCCCTCGACCAGTTTCATCTCCAGAAATACAGAAGAATGTATTTTATTTTTTGGTATCTGGTCAAGATATAGTCCAACAGTGATACAAAATGACGTCAATGAGTTTCTTTCACTTAGGGAGCCATCAAGTCTCACTCAATCACAAATAGTCATTGCAAGTCATTGCTTTTGAAATTTGGTTTGGGTATTGGCCCACATTTAGTTTTCTCTCACTAATCTTTGGGTCTTTCAAAAAATTCTTTGAAAAAAATTATTTTTTTCACATTTTTAGTTTTTAAGGGGTAAGAAAACAATTTCGGAAATCCTAGTGCGCCTTCCCCTAAATAATGTCATTTTCGATTTTGTCGCTTTCTGTTAGAAATTGCTGGCAAACTCTATTTTCTACGAATTTCTACAATTATTTACCGTCTTTCCACCAACTATATGTCACTAAAACGCTCATTATTCTCCTAAATGGACTGAACCAATTTCAGTGAAATTTTGCAGCATATGGTATATTGTGTCTAACTCAAGCTACTGAAATTTCAGCATGAGTAAAAAGTGATTTCAGAAAAACATCAGGGAGGCCTGTCAGCCGAGGCGAGGATTGATGATGATTGGGGTTTTGGGGCAGACCGACAACGATGGTCACATGCCGCCCATCCGAGGCGAGGATTAATTTTCAAGCTGGCTACATGTTAAGCTTGCCGAGTTCCGAAAAAGGCGACGCAAACGATATGACGCGAACATCGGGCCCCTAAAATACCTAACCTAACCAAATACGTTTTATATCATGGAAATCCACATTAAAAATGTTGCAAATGCTTCATTACTCGCAGACAAAACGGATATACATTTTTCGCCATTTCTGCCGACCCCCTCAATAATTATCGGTGACGCCCCTGCGAGTTGGTATGAAATAAACGTGATTATTACTATTGTGTATATATGCTACGGAAAGTGGTGTTCTGTGTGTTTTAATGATAATTTTCCCCGTTGCTTTTTTAATCCATTTTTTTTCGATTTTTCCCCGATTTTGTTAATACATTTAGAATGCTAACTTAGGTGAGAAGCCCAAATCCGTGGGAAAAAATGGGGGTACCTTTTTGACAAAAAAAGTTTCCCCCCCAAACCGAGCGGCTGGATCCGTCCCTGCAGACCCCCGTCGGTGCGCGGGTTAAGCTTCGTAGCCCGAATGGCAATGCTAACGGTAATGTTTTCAAAGCATAAACAACGATACACCTCAGTACATCTCAAACAACGATAGCGATAGGAACATCTCGTCATCTCAGATTCTTATCTCAGTCAAAACGAACAGGATTATTCGAGCAGGCTTTTATTATTCATGTAGTACAAAATTACAGCCATCGATCAAGTAGTACCACATACATTATAAAGTGCAACAGTCTTTTATTATTTTGAACAACTATTGACTAATCGGTCTCAAATCCATACCCATAAACGAGCAGTTTCTTCTGTCGTAGGTACACAAGACAGCGTCACTCGACGATAGAAGGGCTTCGCCTGGACCTTGCGTCGTCTGCTCCGACGATTTGCACAACCTTGAGTACTGGAACGCACGACATATTTAACACAACACCCACTCGACGCATTCAGCCTACAAATACAGCCTATTTTCCTCTTTCTGAGCCATGGCACCCAATAGTCACCAAGGTCTTTCACATGGTATCTGAGCAGTGAGCAGCGGGACGGTTCCACTCTCTCGTCGCACAAAGATCACTGAAAACTGTTCACAAAACACCTATATACGCGAACGCGAAGATCCCTGGGATGGCGAGGCACAGTACACTATGGAAGAGTATGACAACGACGGTTCAGTTGTACCATCAAACACGACTGAAAGTCCCAACCTCGAATTGAGCAAATTTCCACATGGAGAGAGTCTTTTGCTGAGGTCGGCAAGCTTCTCCTGGTTGAAAGCAGTTTTCCGAAGACTAGCTGACCGCCAGCAGCCGGTGCTACCTGCCCAGCGAGTTGGTGAGTCTCTCCATGCGCGCCAGCGAGGCGGAGGTGGTGCCGGCGGTGCCGGGCCGCCTGCCGCTTGCGCGGGCGGTCTCAGGCGGCACGTTCAGCACCGTCAGCCGGCCCTGCGACTGATGGTGCAGTAGCGACGGGTTCGGGATCTGACAGCGAGCGTTACTGCTGGCCGCCGGCCGGCCCCGCGGCGCTGCCTCCACCCCCGCCGCCGTCTGCTGCTGCTGCTGCTGCTGCTGTTGCTGTCGTTGCTGTTGCTGTTGCTGCTGTTGCTGTTGTTGCAGCTGCTGCTGCTGCCGATGCTGCTGCTGCTGCTGATGCTTGTGGAACTGCTGCGTCTGCGACAGCGAGATCAGGCTACTGAGCGCCGACGGAGACACAGCGGCGGCCGGAGACGGCGGCGCCTTACTCGCCAGTCCGCCTGCCGTCTGCCGCTGGCTCTGGATCTTCCTCATGGCCAGACTCTCGGCGATGGCCAGCAGTTTGGGCGAGTTGAGTGGCCGGTCGGACTGGAGCGGCGGGGTGGCGCGGATCTTCTCTATGGTGACGCTGCCGTCAGCGGTGACGCGGCCGGCCGGGGTGGCGGAGCCGGGGGAGCGGAACGGCTCGGCCGGCAGCGGAGACGGCAGCGGAGACGGCAGCGGAGACGGCAGCGGAGACGGCGCCGGACGGCCGCTGGTCGACCCTGACACCGCACGTGACGCGTTCGGAATCTTGGTGATGGTGATCTCGTTGGTGACCAGGTTCTGGATGCCCTGTGTGCTGCTCAGGCGATATCTCTGATTCAAAGCCTTTTGAGGAATCGGTTTAGCCGCCGTAGGCTTGTGCTGGGCACCAGGCTTAGACTGGACAACTGGCTTGGTTTGTACTCCAGATTTAGCCTGCAGGGCAGGCTTGGTTTGGTTTGCAGGCTTGCTCAGACCAGGTTTGGGCTGGATCGGTTTTCCCGGCACGAGCTGCTGTGGGGGCGCCGCGGCCCGCGTGAGCAGCGATGAGGCGTCGGCCGGCAGCCGCCACGAGCCGTTGGGCTGCGAGACGGCCGACTGGCTGACCATGCGCAGGAAGTGGTCCAGCTGGCCGGTCATCAGAGGGATGGCGCCGGCGCCGATCGGCCGCAGGTCCGGCAGCGGCGCCAGGCTGCGCCGGGGCGACGACGGCACCGGAGACGGGCCCTGGCCTACCGGTCGCTGGACGGGGGTGCTGGAATGGGGAGGACGCTGGACGGGAGCTGCAAGGGTGCTGGATGAGGGAGGGCGCTGTGGAGGGATTGCAGAGGTGCTGGAATGCCCGGGCCGCTGATTAGGGGTCATACCGGGGGCACTGGGAGGAGCTGGACGTTGCATGTGAGCCGCAGGAGCTGCAGGGTGTGCTGGCCGCTGCACTGAGGCTGCCACACGGGTCCCGGAAGACGCCTGTCGCGCGTCTGCCGCGCTCACACCCACCGGCCTCAGCGTGTTCGGCGTCGGCGCCATCCTAGTCATTGCCGACGGGCGGACCACTGGGCGTCCTTCAGGCGCCGTCTGGTGCGGCGGGGCCGTCTTCAGTCGGACGGCGGTCTCGTCCTCGGCCTCGGCGTCGAAGTCGTACACGTCGATCGGCGAGCGAGCGCTGTCGGTACCGGGACGCTCCGAGGAGTCCGTGTCGACACCACTGTCCTCGCACTGCCTGTCGTCGGCGGGCGGCGCCGGGTCCTTGCCGCCCCCGCCGCCGCCCGGCGTCCGCTCAGGGCACGCCGCAGCAGGGGTGACGCCAGAGAACGGTCTGGAGCCCGGCGGGGCGGCGCCGTCTTTCTGGGCTGGGTTGGAGCTGGACGTGTGCGGCTTCGGCGAAGCACTGGGCCTAGAGACGCCGCCATTCTGTGATTGAGGTGGTCCCCGGGCAGAGCCGGTAAGCGAGGTCGGAGGTTTCTGGATGCAGCGGTCTGCTGTGGTGCCAGGGCTAGCGACGCCTCTGACCTGCGGTGTGCCAGTCTTGCCAGAGACGTCGTTCTGGGGCGTGTTCAGCTTCGAAACACCTTGTGGCTGGACAGCACTCCCCCTGGCTGAGTCACTCAATGTCATCTTAGGTGAAGGTGGCTGTGTTTGCTGAGAGAGAGCATGTTTGGAGAGCGCGTTGTGTTTGAAAACGCTACCAGAGTAGCACAATTTAGACGGCAAACCACCATTGCTGGAGGCTTGAGGAGGCTTCGGGACGATTTGTGTGATCTTAGGATGAGTCTGAACGGTAGGAAGTGGCTTCGGGCAGATGCGATTCCCAGTGGGAATGCCCGAGGTCTTCGACACATCAGTCCTAGGTCTGACGGGCTGAGGTGCACCACATGGGGGACCGGACGGACGCTTTATTCCCTGCCTGACGGATTCCACAGGGTCAATGCGCTTCATCTCTCCAGAGGCACCCACCACAGCGTCTTTGCCACTCGCGTTCCGTGGATGTTTCTCGCCATTGGATGAGACGGTGGGCTGGTTTGTTGCGATTGTGTTCTCTGTGACACCACCGCCTATACCGTAGTTCGATACAGCACTCATTTCACCACCATTCGCGGACATGGCACTCTTTCTCGCACTCGCCACCTCAGTCGCTTCCGATTCCTCCCCATTCGACACACCATTGCTCCCACCATTCGACACCACACTCCTCTCCCCATTCGCCGCATCAGTCCTCTCTCCTTTCGCCACGTTGGTTCTCTCCGCACTCGACGCAGCAGTCTGTCGGTGTTCGTTCGCCACTTCACCTCCCGCCTCGCCGCCAGCGCAGGACGCCGCTTTCGGCTCCGTCGGACCGCCGACCGAGCCGGCCCCCGGCTCAGCGCGCGGTGACGTCACGTCTGACGTCACCGGCTCCTGCGGGGTCTCAGGGACGGCTGCTCCGACGGCGAGCCGCCGCGCCGGCTCTGCGGGCTTCACGGCCGGCTTGGGGACGGCGGCCGTCGACGCGCCGTCCACCGCCGCCGCCGTCGGTCGCGCGTCGTTCTCGACGTTCTCCTTGTCGCTGTCGGCGCCAGACTTGCGCTCGGCCGCCGGCTCCGGGCAGCTCCGCTTGCTCGGCAACGGAGCCGGCTCGGGAGCCTCCTTCCCGAGCGGCCGCTTCGTGGTGTAGCGGTAGGCGAGCCGCATCGGCGCCGTCTGAGGGCACACAAACACAGGGTTGCATTCCGCGCTCTCCTGCCGGGTCCGGCCGGGCCGCGCCGCCGCTCAGGCGCGTGCATTAATTTCCCGCGCAGACTGTCACCGCGGTGAGCGCGGCGCACAAAACCCGGGCGGCGGCGGCGGCGGCGGCGGCGGCGCACATTCCGCGTGTCGCTCGGTCCCGGCCCGCTGAGAACGGACCGGGCAGAGGTGACGAGGAGACAGAGCGCTGGGAAACCCGCCAGTACAGGGAAGGAAAGGAGCGCGGGAGAGAAGAGGAACGAAGAGATGAGAGGGGCACGGGAACGAGAAGAGGAGCATGAGAGAGATAAGGGAAGTAGATGAGGACTAGCACAGGTGGAAGGTAAAAAGAGACAGGATAAGTGGAAGGAGAGTTAGAGAGAGGTTTAGATCTAATCACTGACAAGAAAAGGCGACGGTTTTCACGAACAATAAGATGAGAACTATTTAAATTTATCATAACAGGCGGACAAAGATAACAATCATCCGAGTGGAGTTAAGTGGAAATTATCCAATGTCTGGGCAAACACAAAATGTGCGTCACGAACTTGCCATCAACATCATAAATTATCGGGCTCCATTATTGTACGATCGAAAATGTGGAGCCGCGGTCGGATTGCAAATTGCCATGGCTACATGTATCAAATCAACCTATGTCGTCAAGTTCATAACGACAGCGTTGATAAGCTTCAGGGAAGCTTACTTCTCGTCGCTGGAGGTTCGTTACATGGTGTAGTGGCGGCAATCCATGGATGGATCTGAGATCATTGCCGACATGGAATATGTTCTCCAGCGTGGACAGGATTGATTCATTGGTGCTTGATATAGAAAGGATGACGTAACGTTCGTGGACTCGATTGTGATGGCGTAGCTTCGAGAGTGCGTCTCACATTCGCAACCTGGAGGGTAGCTAGGCTCTGGGTGGTGTGCCCCGTGGGATGCCGCGTGCCGTCGCGGCGAGTGTGATGGGGACGATGTTGTAGCCCGCTGGACACATGACAGCCGTAGACAGCGTTGAAAGCGTGTGTCCGGCCAGACTTTGTGCGCGCCGCGGCCGTCTGTGACGTGTGGGCTAACAAAGCAGACTGGTGCGCTATCGTAGGTGGGCGTAGCGATGGTTATATATCTATAAGGGGTGCGGCCCGGCGCGGTGGTGGATAAGTCGCACCGGCATGTTCTGGCGGCGGGTGCTCCTGCGCCCTTGCCTCTCACGAGCGCGTCTGGGGTTGTTTGCGCGCACCTGAGGCAGCGACCCGGCCCAGCGACCTATGCGATCTCCTTCTCCAGAGACACTTTGAGGTGGGGTACCCACTGAGTCAGGACCCGGCCCCAGAGGCTGTAGCATCTCCCCTCACAGGACACTAGGTGTCCCACCTGGAAGCAGCTGACCCGGGCCCCAGACCGCCTGCCATCTCCCACTCCAGAGACATCTATGAGCTGGGTCATCCACTGTCTGACCAAGGAGCCCGTCCGTCGACGACCGTGCCAATCTCCGCCTCCCAGAGACACTGAGGTGTACCCACCTGAGCAGGACCCGGCCCCAGACCGTGCCATCTCCCCTCCCAGAGACACTGAGGAGTCTCGCTGAACACCTGAGAAACACGTGGCTCCAGTCTGCATGCTCTCCCCCTCCCCCGCCTGAACCACTGAGGTGTACCTACTCACCTTGGCACCGTGAGGTCCCAGACCGTGCTTCAGCTGCAGCAGCTTCTTCAGGTGGGTGATGCCGAGCCCGGCCGGAGCCTGGAAGTAGCGAACCGCAGGAAGGCTCGTCTTCTTCTCATCATCGCCAGAACCGCTCCTGGGAAACAAGGGGTTAGAGTTAAGTTCGGGATCGCTTAGACTGCTCGCAAGTCGCATCTAGCAGGCTCATTGGTCGAAAACTGGAACGATTGATGCTTTCATGCGAATGCTATCGCTGTTTTGCACGACTGTGCTCAGCATCGATGACTAACGATGTCAATGTGGAGCTAATCAATGTAACTCATGTCTCATCATCACGACACCCTGATGGAGTGGACAACTCCTCTACTGACAGCTGACACTAAAACCAAGCAAAGCGACATTACACGTGGCTAACTGCAGTCATGACTTCCTTCGCCGTTATCGCTCAGCACATGACTGCAAGAGCAGTCGCGGACGATGACCGAATCAAACAGCTGCGGCCTACGCTGGCCGCTGTGTACCAAGCCAGTGGCGACCCCATCATCCAGTGACGGCGCACCACTCATTGTTCCTACCCTGTGTGGCACGTACTGCAGTCTGCAGCGCGTGAGCACGCCTTGGGTGACCGGATACTGCACGCGACGACACCGCCAAATCCCGTCCAAAGCGAAAATACACCTCATCCGTGTCGGCTCAGCCCACAGAACACACTGAACACGCCGCAAGAACAGCCGGCTGGGATGTTCACCACGTGCGCCAAGTGCCGCGGTCGGGACGGGGACAGGCGCCAAGGCTAATTAATCGTGCAGCGGGATGCAAACACGGATAGTAGAGGAAAGCCGGTGACGTCCGAATGTTGGTACAGCAGAGTGGCTGCCGGAGAGGATTAGGAAACGGGATGATTGGCGACAACAGAGGCCAACATCAAACCCGGTCCCCGGACGGGAGTCGGGAGCCAGAAGCGGACCCGAGTGGCGGCCACGGCGAGCTGATCGAACAAGACTGGTGGGACGCAGGCGAGTTGGAACGGAAGGCGCGACCTCCAGGAACGGACCGAGCATAAACAGGTCCCTAGACCCTAAATCCACCAGAGCTGATTTAAATAATTACTTAAAATGTCACTCAGAGTCAGACCAAGACCAACTTAATGCGGGTATGACAACAGTTTCTGTATTTTGTGATTGCATTATAATTAATCTCGAATCAAATATAGTTTTAATTCATCAAATATTATTATCTCGAATTATACACAACTGTAACCATGTCAATACGACAATACCCTTGTTTGTTTATTGGGGTTTAAGGGCGCGCCGACACCTTTGGTCAATTTGCGCCCAATATGACAATACCTATGGGGGAGCCATGGTCCCGTGTCGCTTTTCTGAATCTGCCATTGTATTCGACTATTTGACTGGTCACGGTACCTCTAACGGTGGGTCTGGGTGAGGCCAGTGACCGTCAACATTCTGTGGTTTCTGGTTGGCCCACCGTTGACACTTCAGTCGTACGCCTCGGTAGCAGCAGAATGTCACCGCCCCCCGTCCTGACAGAAGTTCCCTCACGGCCATCGTTCAGCACAACGGAGCCGCGTTCTTTATCGCGCCATGTGATTACTGCCATTATGCCGCCGTATGACAGCCGGTTCGGGTCGCCATCTGCACTCTGGGCGGCAGAGGGACAGACAGGGGTACGGGCGGGGGGAGGGGGACGCCAGGTGGGCCGCAGAGGGCGCCCGGCAGGTTCGCTAATCTACCCACAGTCGTCAGACGCTGCTCACGAGTCATTACTCGCTACCAGTGCCGGTACAGAGCGCTGCGCTGTGTGTAAACCGCTCAGTCGTGTCCGTCTCTCTCTCTGTATGTGTGTGACGTGTGTGTATTGATTTCCAGAGGCCGGCTGCAAAAACCGGAGCCGACCTCGGCCTGGCGCTCCTCCGCTGCCGGCAGGCCGCCGCCGCCGCTGCCGGTCATTCTTTGTTATCGACTTCGGAGACACCGAGGGAGCGCGCCAGATGACGGCTGAACAGAGTCAATCCTTCCCGATTGGATGCCGTGGCGCGCGAAGAAGAATAAAAAACGCCCGCCGTCTGGCGGGTAGGGTGAGGTGAGGTCACTGAGGCTGCTGCACGGTCAAAGGCCGATATTGACCTACTGGTAACAGTCGAGTTCACTCTCTCGTTCGGATCACGATATTTCCCACGAGTCAAGGTCGCAGCAGCTAATTAAGCCATTTCCGAGCGCACGCAACGCTGTCTTCCACACGCGTGGCACCATTCTCCCCCATGAAGACATCCCCGCCGCACCTGACGTCCCCTGCCGCCTGCCGGTACCTCAGCTCAGCGTGTGGGCGGCCCGCACCGCGCCGCCCCCGGCGGCCCACCTATCTGCGGAACCGATCTCCCGGCCCAGCTTCTGTCTCGGTGCCCGCCGGCAGCCGACTTTCGGCATCCCAGCACACCGGCCGACCGACCGACCGACCGACCGACCGGCCGACCGCTGCACCGCCCGTAATCGCCCGGGCATTCCTCAACAACGGAACGCCGGCCGGCCGGCGAATCAGAAAAACCGGCGCTCGGCGGCCGGGCGGACTCGGCGGCGGCCGCCAGGAGCACGTGCCGGTGCCGGCAGCGGCGCGCAGCGCGCCGAGCCCTTCGTCTCAATCCGTGCGGAGCGCTGCGTGGGGGCCCAAGGCCGCCAGAGCGGAGCCACTCAGGGCCCAGGGGCACTGGCGGATTTAGAATGAGGCTTGGGGGCGGGGCAAAAATTCCAAAAAAATATTGCACAATTTCTGAAAACTAATCGGACTTCGCTCGCTTATGCATTGATGACTGATTTAAAGCAAACTTTGCGTTGTAAAAGTTGCTGAGCTTTTCTTCTATACCTATAAATAATTGTGTCCATTTTGCGCCGATTTCAGGTGGTTTTGGGAGGGGGCCAATTGCCCATTTTGCCAAACCGTAGATCCGCCACTGCCCAGGGGTACGTCGCGCGCCCGACCCAGGGCCGGGGTACGTCGCGCGCAGCCGGCGCCGCGCCGGTTCCTCAGCCTGCGCCGGCCCGTAGTATGCAGATCGGCCCGCTCCACAGGCCAATAAATCTGGTGGCAGCGTGTTTAGGGCCAGTGGCGGCGCGCGTCCAACGGTCCGTCGATTCTCGGGACTGACGGAATTGGTGGGGCCGCCGCCGACCCGTCTAATGGGTCGGAATGGGTGACGCCGAGCCGCTCCTCCCGTCAGCCAGGCTCTCCGGCTGTGGCTGTTCACTGGCTGTCGGGCGTCAGCCAATCGTCAGAACTGGCATTCGTCATGTGTCGCAATGACCTTGCCGTAGGCAGGTCATGCGCTGAGGGGCACGTATATTTTGTCTGTGCCGCTGATCGATTTGACATTTTGTTCGCAGGCTTCCATGAACCAAGGATGTTATTGATCGGAGCTGTGGGGTCGATACGTTTTAATCGGTTCCCGCTTTGACTGCAGACTGCGGACTGCGGACTGAAGAAATGACCGGTCGACGCCGATCCCGGAGGAGATTGCCAAAAAATCCAACTCAGATTCCGCAGAGACTGAATTAATATGACGCTTAATCAGGCTTTGAAATAACTGAGTGATAAATAAATCGCCACCAACTTCGGGGATCCTGTTGAAGTGAGCAAGGGTTGTTTATGGATGCTCATATTGTATTGTAACGACGCTTTTTATTTGAGGGCTTGTTATCGTTTTCTGGAGACATTCGTCAGTGGCTGAACGACATTGGCCCAGGAACGAAATGGCCGGCTAGGGAAGGTTAAAGTATAAAGCTGAGAAAACACATAATGCAAAACAGCACTGATGTCCGGGGAACGTCCGTCTAACACCGGCGTTAACACCACGCTTTATGCAATTATGCATGGCCTAGAAACACGCTATCTTTCGCATCACCGCATGGGTGTGACTCTGAGCACTGAGCAACGGCGGGGGTGGGGGGTCATGCGTGCGTGTTCTGCAAACGTATTTTATCATCTTCATAAAATTAAAGCAAAAAAGAAGAGAAACGACTTGGAAATTGGCTTTGGAATCAAGGACGGATCCATCATTTTTAGGAGGGGGCGGGGCGCACAGGAGCGTAAGGAACGTTACAAAAAGTGAGGGGGCCAGCGAAACTTCGATCTCGTCTTTAGGGGATCTCAGTCCCCTACACGAGATTTCTATGCAGATTTGACCTTTCGTCTTCGCGAATCTGTTGTACCTTTGCAATTTTATAACGAAGTAAAATTGTTGATTTTAGCAAACAAAAAAGGACAAAAAGTGAGGGGGCCATGCCCCCCCCCCCGCGTTCCTACGCCTATGGGGGCGCAGGCGAATTTAGGGACGCCTTCAACGTGTCCAGGAGATCCAGGAGATCAATCCAGGGGCGCCATCAAGGGCGCCACCACCTCCCGAAAGTGGGGGGAGGCATTCAAGTCGATTCTTTCCATGCAACGTCCATAGGCACAATGTGAAAATCCGAAAATGTTCCGTCCCCCCTATGGCGGAGCCCCCCTAGGCGCCATGGCAGCAATGTTCGTTACAGGCGCGGATCCAGGGGGGGGGGGGGCGCTTGGGCGCACGCCCCCAGAACCGGGTCTTTTCTATGGCGCGCCCGGAGGGCGGAACTTTTTGTATTGCGCCCCCCACCCCCTTGACCGAACTCCTGGATCCGCGCCTGCGTTAACCCGCAGCTGGAGCGAACGGCAGACATTACAACAAGCAGCACACATGAAATACCTACAGTACGTCTTTTCGCTGTATTGGCGGCGCCCGGCGACGGACAGCCCGTGGGGCGCCCTTCTGGTGTTCTGACGGGGGAGGGCCGCGGCCTCTGCGACAACCACCATTGTATTGCCTATGGTGACAATACATTACTTCAGAATCGCTATGCTGCCACCACTAAACCCAGTCATGGCCACAAGCAGATCCAGGGGGCGGCTAGCCCCCCACATATAACCTGAAATCGGGGAAATTTGACACTTTTTCCAATGTAGAAGGAAATCTAATAAACTTTACAAAGGCATGTTTGTTTTAAACCGTTCGTTTGTTTATTGTTTTTTGGGGGCGCGCCGATTACTAAGGTCAATTTGCGCCCAGTTTAAAACCGTTCAATAAGATACAAGGAAGCCAAATGCAGTTAGTTTTCCAAATGTGTTGAAACTTTGCGAAATTTAGCCCCCAAACCATCTGCAGCCCACGTTCTGGATCTGCCAATGGTCATGGCCCGCCGACACCTGCGCTGCCCACAGGCCACAACTACCCTCATCCGTCCGGACCACCTTCCCCTGCTCCGCCCCCTTCGTGACGTCACTGAACCACGCCGGTGCGCGCGTAAAAAACCGCGCCACGGAGCACGGGCGGCGGCGGCGGCGGCGCGGCAAAAACATGACGTCACAGGGCGCGCGGCTGGCGATTGATTGCCGGCATCACGGGCCGGCCGACGAGCTCCATACAAACACGCCGCCCGCCGCCGCCAGTGGCGCCAAAATTACGCGCCAAAGCGGCGGCGGCGCGGGGAGGCGTCCCCACGGGAACGGGCCGACAAAAGCCAGGTGGTGGCGCGCTGGTGGCGACTGAATGACGCTCCCGTCGGCTGGCCATCGGACGGCCACGTGACCCGGTGTGTGTGTGTGACGTCACAAGGAAGGGGGTGTCCCCTGCTGGCCGGATGTGTCAGGCTCCGGTGTTGACAGCCCCTAGTGCTGCCACCTGCTGACCGACGGGGGGGGGACGGAACGGAGGTGGCCTCATGTGTCCGCCGGTCGTGATGTCACATAAATAACCGTCCGTATGACGGGGACAGGGGGCAGATAGCGGCAGGAGGAAATGTTAAAGGGCAGACCGCTATCAAGACCCCGATGTCACTCAAATAACCGTCTGTATCACGGGGACAGGTAAACGGCAGAAGCAAATGTTTAGGGGCAGACCGCTATCAAACGGCCCGAGACCAGACGCCGAGATTTGAACCTTCCGTTCTAATGATATAGTGAGCGACAAATAATGTAAGAACTCAGCTTGCGAGGACAAGTGAATCCCGATTCCCGACGTTCGGCCGAATGAGACAAGGAATCAGAATGTTGCCGTTTTCGAACGAGTGAGTGAAGGAGTGATCGTGTTGTACTCGAGGTATTTCTCAAATGACAGCTGCCAAACATCACAAGTTTTTCGGCTACCTTATCGAAGAAGTTGATGCTTTAATGCACAGATGATCGGCCACCATTATTCACCTTCTTCCCAGCGATTAGTGCGTGAGAAAATGAGTAGGCGAGGGACGAGTTAATAGGGATCGGAATGAAGACAGATACGCGGACTGGTCTGAGAATGAACCATCACACAACCGTGTGCGTAACACGCTGCACATCACGTGCAATCGAATACCGGCAGGTCAGGTCGGCATTGCCAAACAAAGACGTGCAGCAGCAGCACCAACAAGGAGCCCGACGATTCCAGCATTGATTTTCATTACAATGTGCGACACACCTTCCGTGTAGGAGCGGCGAGCGCCGTCCCCAGGGTCTCATTTCCGAGCTGGCCAGGTCCCGGCTCGTTTCGCGACAGGCTCGGGCAGCAGCGCGGCCCGTCCGAGGCAGTGGAGTCACGTCCGGCACATTAGCCGCGCGCCCTGCACCGGGAGCCGCGCGACAATTGAGCGAATTACGCGCCAAATGAGCGCGCTCCCCCGTCGCCGCCGGGTCGGCTGGGGTGCCAGATGAGCAAGGGAACAGTACTGAGCCGCTCACAGACTATCCTCACATGTCGCCAGCGTGCGGCGCACGTGGCAGCCGCCTCTAACACATCAATGACATTTAAACTTGAATGTTGTGTTGATTCCACGACCCACCCGATTAAGTCCGTTAAAGGGGGTGTGCCTACTCTTTTGAAATGTCAAATATATTTTTATTACGGTAAGAAGCTACTGCTTTGATTAAGTGGTTACTAGATACAAAATTCACAGTCTGGAGCCCCTTTAGTTGAATTTTACTTAATTTTCTGTTTTGAATTTGTTTTGTTTCAAAACTCAAAAACGATCAGTCACACTATAACCAGAGTAGCGAAAATGTTACCATAATGGCGCAACTGGCGCAGAGCTAACAATTATGGGCTAGCAGTGGTAAATTTAAGAGCAATGCTCTAGTGCGAAAGGCTCTCTGGCGACTATTGATAATTAATCTTCTGCAGAATGTGATTGGCGACTTTTGAAATATCTCAGCAAAACTAAGTGATTCTGGGAAATGAAGTACATGGCTAAATTCAGAAAAAATATGTTCTACAGACTGTGTCCAACAACTTCCACATGAACCAATGTAGTAGGCACATCCTTTAAAGGGAGTGTGCCCACTGTTGAGTGGTGTAGGCACACTCGCCTTTAAAGGGAGGTGTGCCTACCTCACTATTGGTCATGTGGATTGTTGAACACTAGTCTGTAGAACATATTTTTCTGAATTTAGTCCATGTCTTCATTTCCCCAGAATCACTTTAGTTGCTGAGATATTCCAAAGTCGCCATCCAACATTCCTGGCAGAAGATTAATTATCATAGTCCCGCCAGAGAGTTTCGCACTAGAAGCATTGCTCTTAAATTACAACGCTAAAGCATATACTTGTTAGCTCTGGCCAAGTGCGCCATTATAGGTAAGCATTTTCGCTATCTCTGTTTATAGTGACGAATCGGTTTTTGAGTTTTGAAACAAAACAAATGCAAAACAGAATATAAGTACAAATTCAATTAAAGGGGCTCCAGACGTGAATTTTAATCGTAACCAATAATCAAAGCAATAGCTTCTTACCGTAATACAAAATATATTTGACATTTCAAAAGAGTAGGCACACTCCCTTTAACATGGTTACAAAACAAAAACTCGAAACGTTAGCGGATGGAGCCGCAATAAACAAAGCGGACTGTTTCACCTAAAAGTTGTCCCGTTTTGTACGTGCCAGACACCTGACCCCGTTCCCCCGATTCTACATTGATCGGCTGTTGAGTTGGTTGTCCAGCTGTGAGCGATTATCGCCATTGTCTTCCCCATACGGCTGGTGTGGAATGTCGACATGTGGGTCTGGATCAGAAGCAGATAGTTTACATGCCATTTGTCCGTTGCGAAAGAAAAATGAGCCACTGAACAAGGCAGGTGTGCGGTGAAAGTAGCAAACCTTTGCCACCACAATACTCTTTTGTCGCAAGACAATGCATATTCTTGTTTATTTTTGTTATTTTTTACCTGCCGAGACTAACCACCATTGCAACATCGCTTGCTGCAGCTGACTAGTGGATAAATCAAATCTTGTTTAATTAATAAAATTGAGGATAAATTTGAAATGCCCCACCTGAAGAAAACCTGCGGAAAAGCACATGACATATTTCACGTTGGTGACAACGGATGACAGACGGAGATTGAAATCCAGATTTTCGCTGCAGTAGCACCGGCCGTCAGCTAGAATTTGCAAACGAGATAACCATCACCAAACGTCGCTTGGTCTCTCAGCTGCTGGTTTTTATCGCTGCACGACGTGCAGCCGCCGGTATCTAGGCCAAACAGTGGCGGCACGATCAAACACACACCAGTGCACAGCGCACCGGCGGAAGTGAACACCGCAAAATGGCCGCCAGAGTCACGCGCCGGCGTCACACACTGGGTCGGGGACCGGGAACACCCACGACAAGTTCAGCACGGGGTGTTCGTCGACCAGATGGATGTGTAGTGGGTTTGGGACTGACGTGTACTGCCCAAGACCGAACAGCAACATACAGAGATCGAAAGAGCTTCTTGGCCGTACCTGCAGACCTCGAGGCCGAGAGACTGAAGCTGATGGGGTCGGCGAGTGTGGTGAGTGTGTCGGGGAGTGTGAATCTGACAGAACTTGACACTCTGAGTGGGCATATTCACAGTACCTGCAGAACTCGAGGCTGAAGCTGATGGGGTCGGTGAGGGTGTAGACGAACTGCTGCGAGCTGACGTCTCCTCGCCGCTCCGGCGACAGGCTGCGATCTGTCGAGGAGGAGGGGCAGCAGGTCAGTGAGCGACAGGCTGCGGTCTGTCGGGGAGGAGAGGCAGCAGGTCAGTTGTGCCTGCACAGAGCTGCGGTCTGGTCCGAGGAGGAGGGGCATGCAGGTCAGTTGTGCGTATATGAGTTGCTGCTGGTCCGGTCGAGGTAGGGAGGGGCTAGCATGGTCAGGCGAACATGTCTGCGGTCTTTGTCGAGGAGTGAGTGGAGCAGCAAGGTCAGTTGTGCGAGAGGCTGCCGGTCTGTCGAGGAGGAGGGCAGCAGGTCACGTGTGCGACAGGCTGCCGGTCTGTTGAGGTAGGAGGGATCAGCAGGTCAGTGTGCGACAGGCTTGCGTGTGCTGTCGAGTGAGTGAGGGGCAGTCAGTCAGTGTGCGACAGGCTGCTGGTCCTGCTGAGGTAGTGAGGGGCTAGCAGGTCAGTGTCGCAGGCTTGTCTGTGTTCTTGTTGAGGAGGAGTGCAGCATGGTTCAGTTGTGCGACAGGCTGCGGTCTGTCGAGGAGGAGGGACAGCAGGTCAAGTGTGCTGACAGGCTCGGTCGTGTGCGAGGAGGAAAAGGCGGCCCATAAATTGCATAATATAAGGTTCATTGTGTGGCGACAAGGTGCTGCGGGTTTGTCCCCCTGTTTGAGGAGGAGTGCTAGCAGGTCAGTTGTGCGACATGGCTGGCGGTCATGTTCGAAGAGGAGGGAACAGCAGTGTCGTGTTGGCGACAGGCTGCGGTTCCCTGTCGAGGAGGATGGGCATGGCAGTTCAGTGGTGCGACAGTGTCTGCGGTCCTGTCGGGGAGTGAGGGAACAGCAGGTCATGTGTTGCGACAGGCTGCGGCTTGTCGAGGAGAGGGTGCATTGCAGTGTCAGTGTGCGTTTACCAGGCCTGCAGTCTGTCGGGAGCGAGGGGCAGCAGGTCAGTGGTGCTGACTCAGGGCTGGTCTGTCGAATGGAGTGAGGGACAGCAGAATGTCAGTGTGGCGACTGAGGTCTGCTGTCCTGTCGAAAGAGGGGCAGCAGGTCAGTGTGGCGACAGGCTGCGGTCGTGTCGAGGAGGGGGTGCTTAGCAGGCTAGTGTGCTGTATCAGTTCTGGCGTCTGTCGAGGAGGAGTGGTGGCTAGCGGTCATGTGTCGATCAGGCGCTGGTCTGGGGGTAGGATGCAGCAAGTGGTTTTTCAGTGGCGACAGGCTGGCGGTCTGTTCTGAGAGGAGGGGCAGAGGTCAGTGGTGCGACAGTGCGCGGTCTTGTCGAGGAGGATGTGGTACAGGCAGGTCAGTGTGCGAATGGGGTGCGGTTCTGTTCCGGGAGGAGTTGGGGCAGCCAGGTCATGTGCGGACAGCGCTGTGTCTGTCGTGAGGAGGGTTACAGTCGGCAAGGTCAGTGTTGTCGACATGACGCTGGCGGTACTGTCGGAGAGGGATCATGGCAAGGTCAGTGTGCGACACAGGCTGCGTCTGTTGAGGAGGAGGGACAGCAGGTCATGTGTGCGACAGGCATGCGGTCTGTCGTAGAGGAGGGACTAGGCCTAGGTCAGTTGTGCGACATGGCTGCGGTCCTGTCGAGAAGGAGGGGCAGCGAGGTCAGTGTTGGCGACAGGCTGCGTGTCTGTCTGGAGGAGGAGGGGATCAGCAGGTCAGTGTGCGACAGGCTGACGGTCTGTTGAGGGAGTGAGTGGGCAGCAGGTCAGTGTGCGTACACGGCTTGCGGTCTGTCTGAGTGAGGAGGGACATGCTTAGTGTCAGCTGTGTTCGACAGGCTTGCGTCCTGTGAGGAGGAGGCCAGCAGGTCAGTGGTTGCGATCAGGCTGCGGGTCTGTTAGGAGGAGGGACAGCAGGTCCAGTGTTGCGACAGGCTGTCGGTTCGAGTGAGAGGGGCAGCAGGTCAGTGTGCGACAGGCTGCCGTCTGTCGAGGAGGAGGGGCAGCAGGTCAGTGTGCGACAGGCTGCGGTCGTCGGGAGGAGGCAGCAGGTCAGTTGTGCGAGCAGGCTGCGGTCTGTTTGAGGAGAGGTGGCTAGACTAGGTCAGGTGTCGACAGGCTGCGGGGTCTTGTCGGGAGGAGGTGCAAGGTCAGTGTTGCGACAGGCTGTCGGTCTGTCGATGGAGGAGGGACAGCAGGTCAGTGTGCGACAGGCTGCGGTCTGTCGAGGAGGAGGGACAGCAGGTCAGTGAACTGGCATCAGATGGCAGGACGTCAGCGAATCAAGGCAGCACAAATGATCACAAGAAGGAACCGAAAGCCAGGGAAATGTAAGCAAATGCTGGGGGAATGTACAGCGGAGACGTGCCCACTGCCCAAGCTTAACAATTTTAATGTCTACCTCACTAATGTTGAAATGTTATCACCAAGCAAATATGCTAATGTCAAACTTGCGTATGGTTTTCTCTCCCTTTGTTTCCCCAAAAAGCCTGTCTATGAAAGAACAACTCTGCTCCTGAAATGGCAAAGCCTAATTTAATTGGTTCAGGTTCCGATTTCACACGGCAATTACACGGTAAATAATTGCATTCCCTCTTCTCGGATAGCGTTTACAGGAATGTCGGCTTACCTCTGTGCGACTGGTTCTTGTAGAAGTCTCTTCTCCGCTGCATCTCGTCGTTGAAGAGACGCGGCACTAGCTTGTAGACGACAGACTGCAGCGTCTGATCAGGCCTGCGGCGAAGACAGTGATTAGTGCACAGAACAGGAACAGGTGGGTGGAGGGCCGGTCCCGTCATAAGCAGACCCTGGTTCCAGGACAACTGTGGCCTGACTCTCGGGAGCATGAACTCTGCTCATGGGTTAGCAATGTGACTGGTTTACTAGCGCTTCTCTCTGTCCGCCAAAGTCGTGGCAAAACCAGTTCCCGACCGCAGTGAGCTGCAGTTGACATCCTGATCCTTTATGTGTGCACTTTAGGCATGCATACTCAGACAAACTCTGGACTTGAAGGGATAAATTCAGGCACCACAATGTCTCCAAGCAGAATATCTGACAGCACTTAATGTATGTCACTACTGACATGGACTGTAAGCTATGCTATGAAGCAGTAGATAGATGAATTGCTGAGTCCGAGTATCCGGAACAGGGATGCGGAGTCTGAGTCGGTCGGAGTAAGTGATTTTGGCCGGAGTCAGAGTCAGAGTCGGTAAAATGTTGCCTACTCCGTCTCCGGCTGTCAGTTAAGGACAGTGTATGGGCAAGGTACTTCTCAGTGCATTTTCTAGGATATTTAGTGGACCTCCGGTGGCGATGACTAAAAAATTGCATGCTTCTGCAATGAAGCTTGCTTTGATTCCTTTATTATTATATAATTATTTGCAATAATAAGGTGTGTACCACAATAAACTAGAAGAACCTGCAGGTTGTGTCATCGGATACAAATCCAGAATAACAGCGATCATTTTACCACCGGTCACGATAAATCAATTGGTAAAAAATTACACGGTTTAAAGGAAATGTGCCTACTCTTTTGGAATGTCAAACATGTTTTCACTACGGTAAGAAGCTATCTTATTGATTATTGGATACGATAAAACTCGCGTCTGGAACCCCTTTAGTTGAGTTTTTACTTATATTATGTTTTACATATTGTTTTGTTCCGATATCCATAAACGATCGCCACTATAAACAGAGTAAAAAAGATGTTATCTAGAATGGCGCACCTAAGACAATAGACCCCCATACGAATAAAGTAAAATAGTTATCGAGGCTCTGTTCGGCAGCTGCTATCAGCGCTCACGAACTGTTTTCTATTGGCCAGCGATAGCGATATATGCTAGCGTTGTAATATATAGGGCAATGCTTCTAGTAGCGAAAGCCTCTCTGGCGGATACCGATAATTTGACTCATTCAGCAATGTAGCCTCTGGTGACCCCAATATTGATCTGAGCAAAAAAATGCATGGATTGGTCATGGTCTTGTTGACAGCTTCCATCATCTGTTTCACGTCATCCTAGATCTTTTCGTTTTCGAGTTAGTGGGGGTCGTTGTGAACCCCTCCGGGGCGAAGTTGTCTTAGAGGCCCATCCGGGCGCGGTTGAAAGGTCAGAGTCGATCTCGGAGTCGGAATCGACTCCGGGGGGTCAGAGTCGGAGTCACCTGTAAACTGCTCTACTCCGCAGCCCTGATCAGGGATATATATAGCGTCACGAAAAGTGTGTGGAGGCCGGGGGGGGAGTGAAACTTTGATCTCGTCTTAAGAGAACCTATGAAAGATTCTTTGCAGATTTGGGCTCTTCTCGTCTTGGCGAACATTTTGTCACCAAATTGTTTTCATCCAGCAAAAGAAAAGATTTTGCAAAAAATGACCGAAAGTGAGGTGATCATGGTGGCCATGATCATTGATCACCTCATGGCCCCCTGTTCCTACGCCTATGTCGAGTGTCGGGTCATCATCGGGTCATCATCGGGTCTATGTCGAGTATCGGGTTCAGGTCACGAGAACCGGTGAAAGTCATAATTACCTCTCGTTACACCAATCACATGCAAGCTGTGTTATCTGCTAACTTCCCGCGCGTTCCGCCGCAGCGCCTAAACTGTTCGCAAATCAGTACATCAGAACATGCCACCGTCGACCAAAACCGTGACCACAAATCACGAACCTTGGCCCTGCTCCCCGGCCGGCCGGCTGACCCGAGACACCAGCCCCTGTCAGGGTAGATCAGCCCCACCGGAGGTTGCTCCCAGCTCCCTCCCTACACACGGGTGGTGATCCGGGCTCCGCGGTCACCTGATGCCGCCACCGTCAGGACGGAGGCGGGCCGGGCCGCACGCGAGGGATGCCGGACGGGCGGAGAGCTGCCTGCGCAGGACCGGGGAAGTGACGCTCCTCTGAGGACGCGAGGTCAGGCTGCCGGCCGGCCGGCTGCCAGCCATCGCTTTTTGCACGGTGGCCGACACGCGATACTAACGAAGACGGCCTTGTTGTAATTACGGCGCGACAAAGCCGCGACACGGAACCGTTTCCGCCGTCGGCCGTCTTCCCCGGGACGACAGCCAGCAGCGGGCGGTCACTAATCCAGCGTCCACCGCCGTGTCAGTACAGACTCACCGACCCGAGCACACCGGACTGAGAGCGACGAAAACCTGCTTGGCCCCCGACTCGGGGGTACCAACCGCCTCACGTGCAAACCAGTCGGTGAAACTGGCGATAAACCTAAGATGTAGTACATGTGAGGCTCCTACATGGGTAACTCGTATCCACAGATCAAGACTGCATTCACGAATGGGGTCTGCAGTTGCCCGGCGATGGCCACACGTTCTCGTTACGAGGAAAATAAACCAGAGTTTTTGTTAGAAGCATTGGTGATACAGACGAGCATGTTTTCACCGGCCACACCAAAGTTTTTTGGCACCAGCAGCGAAGGTCTGCTTGTTGCTAACAGATAAAACCAGTAGCATGGTGGCCTACACTGCATTGGACATGCTTAAAGGGAATAGTTCACCTTTGACAAAAAACGACGAAAAAGTTCAGAAATTGATGAAGAGAATCAAGAAATTAAGTATCATATTACTAGATAAGTCAAAGAAAACCTATATTTACGCGGGAAAAAGCAAATTAAAATGTCAATTATTGGTTGATAATTCAACATTTTTTCGCTCAAAGTAATGCAATCAGCTGGGCTGAGAAGCACCGCAACGTCATTGATTAGTAAGATCGTGCTTCGTTATACATGGTGGTACTGCCAAGTACTTGTTGAAGATGCGGAAAATACAACGCTTTGAAAAACCATCACGTACTTGCTTTAAGTAGGTATTCGTCACTATTTAGATTTAACTATAAAAGTGTAGTGTTCCGCCATTCGCCCCCCCTCGCTCAACTGTCCTCTCTGGGGCGGCTATCTTGGATTATGTGTCATAAGTCATGCCGGGCGCTGCGTCCGCGGCGGGCCAATCAAACAGCGGCCACGCGCGTACTGTGCCGAGGTGGGGTTCGGTGAAGCGTGCTAACATAAGTGGGGAGGGAGAACGATCAAACCATTTGTACGCCGAGCCTGCGAACTTCAGGCCAGCGCTGAAACGCCAACGCATACGCTACAGAAAACCTTGTGAGAAAAAATGGTTTATATAAGATTTAAACAGTCAAAATCACTTGCATAGCATTACTGACAAAGTTCATTTCTTGGCAATACAAAAGAATGATTACTGAAACAGTTGATTTTTCCAGTCACTCTACACTTTCCCCAAGTCTTACGTCATCGTGCGTCATAAATTCAATACGTCAGCTCAGCCAAAATCAGCCAATCAGCGATTGGAGTTAGCGGGTATACCCGGTCCGACTTTAGACTGAATATTTAAAATAACTAATGATGTTTCTTGGAAATGTGAAAGCGTCACAGTCATTTATCGCAGCATGCGGCCACAACTGGCTATCTCAACCAAACCTAATGTTGAAAGGTGAACTATTCCCTTTAAAGGCGAAAAGTTCACATTGATTGTTTTTTTTTTCAAACAACAATTGATTAATTTTAAAATACAAACTTCTCTTCATTAAATGCAAAAATAGACGTATCATCGCACCAGTTCAGGACAGAAAGGACGTAAATAAATTATTTTCATCAAAACTATATGGTACTCTCCGCCAACGTCAAACGTGGCCCTCAGCCAATCAATTCGAATGTATCAGTCGCGTAGATACTGTATAGCCTCTGCCCAGGCTGCGAGGCCACGATGCCTCTGTCCAGGAGTGTGAGGCCCACAATCCTTCGACAAAAAGTCAAAATATAGTCGGCTGGAAAGCCCTTCAAGCCCAGAAAACTTGGCAGCTTGAGGTTTTTCAACACGGGCTACAAAACTGCTATCTCAGTTCAAAACCCATGTTGAAGGTGAACTATTTCCTTAATACATATACCTATGGATGAAAATTGGGAGCATTCTTCCTACAACATATATTCTGATTATTCCGAAGTCAGTTTTAAGGTGGTAAAATGGAAGTGGAAGTGAGCTGGCGAGTAAAACAAGGCCTGGAAATGACACAAGGGAAGAAGGTACCCTTTCATAATTCGATGCGCAACGTCCGGTCGGAAGACGACTTGTTCACTCTGTTTCATGACAGTAAACGCTAGTTCACGCTTACATAAACCAAAACTATTTACATTTAAGGGTTCCAGCCCAGAAGCGGCTATTCTGGCATGATGTCATTACAAATACACACCATGACCGAAGGCTACGGTGCGGCAACTGAGCATGGTGCTACGGCCAGTCCATGCTGCTTCATACATGAGGACTGAGGTAGAGACAGATGGCTGAGAGCTGACCTAAGGCTCTCCTCTTCTGATCAGGATCGCGTGCCAAGTTGAATCGTCTCTTTTCTCGGCAAGTGGATCGTCAAGTAACGGGCCTTAGTCAACAACTCCATAACAAAACCTTCACAAATTACGCTACGGGCAACAAACGCCCCATTTCCGGCCCGCGAACGACATCAGAAAACGCTGATTTTCTCGTCACAGCCGGGCCGCCAGCCCACTCCAGCTCGTCCTTTAACAGCCTGAACGTATCCATTAAACGATTAAACAGAATTGATAGGCAGCGTTCCCGTCTCGTGGCAAGATTAAAGCGGCGCGGCCGGCGCGCGCGCGTTTGTCCGACCGTGGGTCGGTCGCGAGCCGTGCGGTGAAATCGCCGCCGACGCAGCCTGATTGGCAGCCGACGCAGTCTGATCGGGAGTCGACGCAGTCCTGATCGGGAGTCGACGCAGCCTGATCGGGAGTCGACGCAGCCTGATCGGGAGTCGACGCAGCCTGATCGGGAGTGATCGGCAGCCGACGCAGCCTGATCGGGAGTCGACGCAGTCTGATCGGCAGTCGACGCAGTCTGACCGGCAGTCGACCCAGCCTGATCGGCAGTCGACGCAGTCTGCTCGGGAGCCGACCCAGTCTGCTCGGGAGTCGACGCAGTCTGATCGGCAGCCGACGCTGTCTTCCTGAGACTAGACAACGGCAGCGGGGCGGCGAGCTGTGTCTCTCGGACTGGTTGGCCCGTACAGCGAGCTGTGTCTCTCGGACTGGTTGGCCCGTACAGCGAGCATGGTCTAGACGGCCGGACGGTGAAGGGGATGGCTCGGAGAAGGGAACACACCAGTTTGACTGATGTCGCACTATTGCGAAGACTAATCAATTCAAACCTCTCTTGTTGGACGTTAGATTAGCCCTCCGACTCCGCCTCTCAATCTGCAATCTGCAATCTGTCCTCTGCCTCTGCCTTCTGCTCTGCCTCTGCCTCTGCCTCTGCCTCTGCCTCTGCCTCTGCCTCTGCCTCTGCCTCTGCCTCTGCCTCTGTCTCTGTCTCTGGCTCTGCCTTTTCCCCTGCCCCTGCCCCTGCTCCTGCTCCTGCTCCTGCTCCTGCTCCTGCTCCTGCTCCTGCCCCTGCCTCTGACTTCCAGTTTCACTCCATCTCTGACCCCGACTCAGACTGGTCTCCTACTTTATATTTCCCTCTCTCAATCTCACGCATTGTCTTTCGCTAAAGCAGGTTCCGATAGCAGCGGCCTAGACCGGCAAGAAAATAGCGGCAAGTCGCTGGCGCCAGAAACAAATATGGAGGTCTCGAGAAGACAAAATAGTGGTTGGTCTCCGCCGCCAGACGCAAAAAAAAATCGCAAAAAAAGCCATGTCGACGAGACCGGCTTGAGCTGCGGCCTGTCACAGGGAACTTTAACGGCCAGCTGACGGCTGGTGGCGTGCCTCGCACGGTCTGTCACAGGGAACTTTAACGGCCAGCTGACGGCTGGTGGCGTGCCTCGCGCGGTCTGTCACAGGGAACTTTAACGGCAGCTGACGGCTGGTGCGCGTGCCTCGCGCGGTCTGTCACAGGGAACTTTAACGGCCAGCTGACGGCTGGTGGCGTGCCTCGCGCGTTCTGTCACAGGGAACTTTAACGGCCAGCTGACGGCTGGTGGCGTGCCTCGCGCGGTCTGTCACAGGAACTTTAACGGCCAGCTGACGGCGGTGGCGTGCTCGCCGTCTGTCATAGCGGAACTTTAACGGCCAGCTGACGGCTGTGGCGTCGCCTCGTACTGCAAGGTATAATAATGCATCTGTACACAGGGAACTTTACACACGGCCAGTCTGACGGCCTGGTGCCCCATCCCCTGCTCGCGCGGTCTGTCACAGGGAACTTTAACGGCCAGCTGACGGCTGGTGGCGTGCCTCGCGCGGCGCCGCTTTTTGTTGGCCAATGATTAGCCTCCGTTTGGCAGTCACATCGGGCGTCATTTCCCGAATGGAATGGTGCCACCAAATGGTGTGTCGATTCGAAACGGGACACGGAAAGTGAGCCGACGCGCGGCAGACAATGCGCCAGATATGAGCATACGTCGAGACGTGTTTGTGTGGCCTACATATAGGGGCATAAGCCAGAAACATTTCGTTGGCACCTTCTCGATAAGATAACTTAAGATAAATAGAGCGGTCCATGTATCGATGCAACATATGCTAACTTAATGCATCAGCTTTGCGGCCAGAAAAGCAGGGTCCTAGGATTGGTTTGAAGCTGGGGTGCAGAGTGGAAAATTATGGCTTAAATTAAAGGGAATATAGCACCTTGGGAAAAGTATGTAGAATGATGGAGAAGAATGCCCTGATTACGCGTACCCTGCATTCATTTTTTGCCCGAAAAAAGTCAGAAATTTGTTGCAATTGAAAAATAGTAATATGTTTACCATGTGACGTCACACCAATCTTCGTCACCAAACGAGTATGTGTCTTCACAAGGAGGCATCGAACGCGCAAACTTTTGCGGCCCGCCCAGTGACAGCTGCTGTGCCAGGCACGCACGATGGCTGCAACCGGTAGGCGTGCAACGCGACTGGCTGAGGTCGACCGGACGCTCGTTCGCGACCGGGTATGACGTGGGGGCACGCATACGTGAACCACTAGTGTTGCCGTGAGCGCACTGACGACCGATCAGGTGGCGTCGCACGACACTAAGGGCGACGCCCAGTAACTGAAATACTTGGCGGACGTACAAAAAGCAAGTGCTGGTGGCAATCACAGTGGAGTAACACTATGGACGTATTTGCGAAACGTCACGGATTTGACGTTGAAATATGACCACACATATGACAACGTTTTTTTCGGTTTGAAACTCAGCAACTAGGTCGCTTTGCGATCGGAAAAAGAATTTGGAATTTGGGGTCCAGCACACCCGACAATTCTAGCGCAGTTATCTCAGTTAAAACTAACTGTTAAGGCAGCTATATTCCCTTTCAAGATAGAGATGTGTAAAATTAAAAAACCAAAAAAATATACGTTTCTATGCTCTACCAAGTGGACCAATTCACCCGCTCACCCAGACATATTATTACCTATGCCAATTTGTACCTGTTTTCCCGCCACAGGCTGTCAATATCATTACTTCAAAAATCAGTATCAGGGTTGCATTTATCCAATGCAAGGAGTGTAAAATTCACAGTAAAACTCAGAAAAAAGAGTGGACAATTAGTATCAATAGGGTGTGATTTTCCACCCAAATTTCGCAATCCTAGGACACTGCAGAAAAGTGTTCCAGTGGCTGTACAGTGCACGCCTACACTCTACAGGCTACAATGGTAACAACTACCAATGCATCTCATGTTAATATTGAATCACCATTAGCACAAACACTACACATCAGGTCGGTGGGCGACCTCTGTCAGGTACGCCGTATAAGCAGGCGCGGATCCAGGATTTCGGTCAGGGGAGGAGGCGCCCAATACAAAAAATTTGGCGCTCCGGGCGCGCCCTACGAGCGCGCCCTACGAGCGCGCCATAGGCGAGACTTCCCGGCTCAGAGGGGAGCGCGCGCCCTCCCCCTGGATCCGCGCCTGGCCGTACGAGAGAACTTGTTGGGAAAATAGGGAATTCGTTCGCGTGTCACAGCAAAGTCTCGTCAGGGGTCCGAAGATGCCGTCATGAAATTCACGGCGTCATCATCTCAGTCGTTCACTCCTGACCACTTCAGCGATCTCAGATCTCAAGTATGCCTATATACAGAAAGGTATATATGGCTATGTTTGAGGATTACCCTGAACTGGTTTAGCGATCATAGCCTATGCACGAATTAGGTAAATGCATGAACATCCCAGAGAGATGACTGCTCTGGAAATCTGATATCGCAATGCTGAGTAAGGCTATTTGCCCGTATAAAACACCCACATCTCTTGTCCTTGGGATGCCGAAAACACCACAAAAATGTAAGCAGCACAAGCTGTGTTTTAAGAAACATAACTGGAGCGACCCATGCATCAAATTTAATTGGCAGATTTGAATGGAAATGAATATTGCTAAATGCGTAATGTCGTTACATTGCTGAATGAGTCAGCCGCGCCTGCTAAATCGCCAGGACAATGACCGTACCTGAGAGCGGACGTGAGGCGCGCCTTGTTGAGCTGGGTGCCGCAGGTCGGGCAGTCGCACGACTTGTTCACGTGCTCCATGATGCATGATTTGCAAACTGAAAACAGCACGAAACACAGTGCATACTTTATTAAACCATCTTTGTACTTTAAACATTTTTATGGCTCTGAAAACGAAAATAATGAAACTCAAAATTACATCACTCCGGAAACACTCCGGATTCGCAGTGAAATAATTTAAGCGTGATAATAACATAACCATCAAACATTAACACCCCACGTATGTAACCCTTTTCCAAACATTCAAAAACACGCGATCTGATTACCAAGACGACTTACACGAGTGAAGGCACTCGACGACGGTGAAGGCGTCGACAAAGTAGCCGTGACAGATGTGACAGGTGAGCTCGGGACCGAGCTGCTGGATCTGCAGCCGGCGGGCCCGCTCCATCGTCGCCTGCACTGTCAGCGCGCGAGACGCTATCTGGAACAACGGCAAACCAGTTACGTCAGATTAGCGGTGCGCCTTCGATGTGTGTGACAGTACGGTAGGTGTGGGCGGTAGGCAGTTTATACTTTAGTTTGTATACATACTCAACTCAGTACCCGTATGTTCATGATGAATTACGAAATATTGTCCAATGCTCAGATCAAGTCAAGACATTGTCCAGGCACGGGCATCATTGTATGTTTGAAACTTTGATGTATATTATTCCAAAAGGCTCAGCCTTTCAAATGAAGATGAAAGAAAGAAGCAAAGAAAGAAGAGGCGACATTCGTATTGCATTTTGCCTTGTCGTGAAACTCATATTTAATGCAAGGAATGTTAAATACGAGGCGAACATCAGATTACCGGAGTTGAGTTATGTTATGTTTCGAATTCGTATACATTTCAGATCAAATGATAAAAGGGTCACGGATTGCCTGTTATGGAAATATTCAAGGGGAAGGCTAAAAAGTACAGCTTGAGCATCCTTAACCCGCGCAATGCAGGGAAGTTCGCTCCAAACACGAACTGCAGGGGGGGATTCTGCCCCCTTGAGATCTCGAAAACTACGCTACGTAGCGACAAGCGGAAAACAGAGTTAGAATAGATAGCTCGAGACAAGCTCCATCAAGATGATATCAGTCTTTTCATAGGTCATGTCAAAATTGATGTCACCAGACGTCATCAAAGGTCAGACTTTCCGGTTTTAGGACTTCGCTCCAGAAACCCCCAAATATCTCGGGAACTATGATAGCTAAGAAAAACGAAAAAATCGAAAGCCCTTGACAATTGCAATCGCCAAAGTCTCTTAAGATTTAGGTAAGGTCTATAGTTGAGGCTCCAGAGATCATTAAAGGTCTATGTTTGGCAAAGCTGCTTTTCGTAAATAACATTTCAACTAAAAAATAGAGGGAAATAATTTTGACGTCATCGTGTTTGTCTCGTCAAGGCGCTTCGAAACATGAATGGTGACCTGTTAAGGTCAACTGATAAATTTGACCTCAGGTCAAGGTTATTTGGTGACCCAGGTAGGTCATCAAATGTGGTGACCGTTGCGAGCCAAACAACTTTCGACCAATTTCGATATTGTCAATTGTATGTAAGCTTTGTGAGCGAGTGGTCGGAAACCAGTTATCATATTTAACCGAGCATCACATCATGAGCGCCGAACAGCATGGCTTCCGTCCGGGCCACTCCACGGAGTCGGCGATGTTGTGTGCTGTCAACATGCCTATTAGCAACATGGACCGTGGCCTCGTCTCGACGTTGACGACGACTGACACGTCCAAAGCGTTTCACAGCGTGCAGCATTGCCGGCTCCTGGAGAAGCTCGGATGGTATGGTGTTGATGACCATTGGTTCCGGGGGTGCTAGAGGTCGTGGCGCAGCGTGTAGCGGGGTGTTTTCAACGTCACTTCCCAGTGACGCACGGGTGGTACAGGGGAGTACTTTGGGGCCGATTCTGTTTTTATTGGTTCCATATGACTTGTCTTCTTTTTATTCACCAAATGGCCAGCTCATTTTGTATGGCAGACGGCGCGCATTTATGATGCGGATACTGCGGCTAGCGTTGGTGACCTCCGTGTCAGAAGTGGAGACAGCTGCGACACTGCGTCTGAATTGGTTTACGCAAAATCGTCTCAAAATTAATCCCACTAAAACAGATATTTTGGTTGTGAAATCTAAGCGACTTTCCATCGACGAAAGCCTTGAAATCCGTTTTGGATAGCAAAACATTAGACCTTCTCCTTCTGTTAAGGTCCTCGGGATAATATTAGACTCTGGTTTAAATTGGGAACTTCAAATATCATCGTCAGGCGCTGCTACAGTATACTGGTGTACAGTATACAGTATACAGTATACTGGTGGGATTGGCGAGGCTGAGCCATCAGTTACCACCCGAGACCAAACAGACCATAATCGGAGGGCTTGTTCATGCCCACATAATATACTGCCTGACTGTGTGGGGAAGCTGCTCAAAAACTCAAAAGTACAGGATATATAAGGCTATAANTTTTGCGCATTGTCTGGTAATTTCAACTGATTCTCTGGTATTTTTTGGGGCTTTGTAGCAGATTAAAAAATCACCTATTTATCGGGTACTAGTGTGGTAAAAATGAGTACTTAATGTGGTAAAAACTAGTATACCTTCTGTAACTGTGACTGGCCATGTCCTATTTCTAGTATATAGTTTTTCGGCCCTAGTATGATTAATTGAATCCAGTAGGCGCTTTAGAATGTTTTTCCTCCTAATTCAAAATAGTAATGCCTTGATCAAGATGCTCCAGGCGCTCCAGGCTGTGTGCAGTTTTTTGGTATGTTTTTCTTCTCCAACCTACACATTTTTGTTTTTGTTTTATTTTGGGGGTAAAGGCATGGGTGGGCCAGCCAGAAAGGAAGGGGCGCCAGCCAGACTATGGCCAGGGGCAAGGGGTGGGGTTACATCCATCCTGAGAAGAGCCCCCCCCTAATTTGAACCACGGATTTCGGCTGCTTATTTTCTGCCAGAAGCTCCTTTTATATCTCTTCTAAGTTGGAGAGAGAAGTGCCACTATTCCAGTCTGGCTAGGGGCCCTCCGACCTGTTCATGGTCCCTTCCGATCTGGTCAAGGACACCTAAAACCTGCCCATGGGCCCCTCTGATCTTACCAGCGGGCAGCGACTTATCTGGTCTTCCTTGGAGCCCCTCCCGGTTGAACGAACTACAGTGTCAAAGCCTGTGCATTGATCCTTGGGATTGGGACCAATGGGGGGTGGGGGCACTTGCTCTTGTCCCCCCTTCGCTGTGCCCCTGTGCAAGGAAAATGGTCTTAGACTTTTAACCTAATGACTTCGCCACAAAATAAATGTTAACCCATCGTTAAAATACATCAAGATGAGCAGTGGTTCTGTATTGTCTAGTCAACATTATTGCTACTGCAAAACAAAAAACAAAAATTTAAGTTAAATACGACAGATTCAGGTGAAATATTGATTGACATTGACATTGACATTGACAGATTGAGGTAAAATGCAACATTTTTTATATAAATTTAGTCCGAATGTTTTGATGGGATGGATTCCCGAGATCAGGACACACGCTAAGCCTAAGCTTGTTGCGCAAGGCCCTGACCACCAATCCGATGCACAAATTTCCAGTCACCGGCAGAATTTAGAGACGAAGTTTAACGGTCCCCGACGACTGAGGACGGTCCGCCCGGCTCGGCTGGCTTCATCTGACCTTTGACGCCGGCCGCTGGCACTGGGCCGCAGGTCATATCCCGCCAGGAGCATAGTGAGGCGCCGAAGCGGCCTCGAACCCATCTTGCCAGGGTGGGTCAGATCTGTAGTCCAGCGCTCTCCCGACTGAGCTACACGGGCGGGTGAAATACTAAATACTATTTTGAGGTGAAATACTACAGATTCAGGTGAAATACCACAGATTGAGGTGGAAATACCATATCTGGCATATCTGGCAACACTTTGCTACTGAAAAAACACTAGTTGAAGTTAAATACTACAGATTCAGGGTGCAATACCACGATTGAGGTAAATACCACAGGTTCAGGTTAAAATCCAACAACAGTAAAAATACCAGATAAGAAGAATTTTACCACAAATGTCCTTAAAAATAGGTAGACAAAGAATTATCTCCCATTAGTGACAGAGGGCGGATTCTGCCCCGTAGATCACGAGATTCACCCGTCCAATTTTCAAAAATAAAACGGCGTTCGATTCCTCTTAACACGATCTGAATTTACAAAATAGAGAATAAATGAAAAGGGGCAACAGGGGTAAAAAAATACACATTTTAGAAGTATTTTTGATCTAACACAGCTGCCATGTTTATCAACTGAATGTAAAGCAACTAATGGGGATCGATATATATATATTAAATTAGAGATTAATATGCGACGATGAATTTTACCAATTCAAAAATCATAGGCGTTCGCAGGTCAATAAATATGGCGATGAAGTAAATGCATTTATTGTAATACACAACACACCACACATATAATATAATTAAATATATGTATATATATATATATATATATATATAATATACTATATATTATATATATATATATATATAATAAATAAAACTCGGCTTTTTCGGACAGTTTCGTGGCATTTATTGCCACTTCGTCAGCGAAATGCACACATAAAAACAAGACGACAGTTTCGAAACATCTTACACAAAACATGTCGTAGTTTTTCGACAACCTCCAATGCAGCGGCGTACAAAAAAAAAAAAAAAAAAAAAAACACTCAACAATAAAACACATTCAGATATCGCAACCACATTCGAGATCAGAGGCTAAAAACACATCATAGATCAAGGATCGCAAACATCAGAGATCGCAAATACATCAGAGACCAGATATCTCAAATTTACCATATAAATTTGCAGATCTGCAAACAAACCTTAATTTGGCTCCGGGGAAAAGGACTTGCTAAGCTAACTTCTCTCCACTTAAATAGTTTTCTTATTCAGCCCCCTGCCCTGCGGTGTGTGTCAAATAAGCCTATCTTTGTTCTCTTACCCTCCTACACGTTACCCAACCCTTCCACACTTTTTCTAGTCCTACAAATTTGGCGTTCGACAGTTGGTGTCCTTCCCCATTAAAGTGAGCTGCTACCTCCATTTCATTCCTCCCACACCGAATAGTCGATAGGTGATTTTGAACTCTCTGGTAGAGCACTCCTCCCGTTTCTCCCACGTAAATGACACACTCACACACTTCGCAAAAAATGCCGTATATTACGTTCCTCGACCTACATCATATTGTTCTATCATATGTACAAGTTTCCCTCCCTCCCGGTCCTCTAACCCTGTCATCCGGTCTGTAAATAACCTTGCACATTGAACATTTTTTCCACAATATCCTTGACCCTTTTCACCCATCTGCCCCAGCTGCTTGGTCTTTTTATGTACTAAAATATCTTTAAGGTTAGTGCCCCTCCTATATGATACGAACATGTCACCCTTAAAAATGTGCCTAAGTTTATCCGACCGTGTCAAAAGGTGTTCCTTCTCTTTTAGTATTTTGCTAATGTTCGGTAAATGATTTGAATACGTGACGACCAACGGGACTCCTTGCCTATCCTGCTTTCTCGTCACACCTTCTAGCAACTTTGTTCTGTCCATTTTCTTCACCCGGCTTAAGCCATTACTTATAAGCTGCTCAGGGTACCCTCTGGTGGAAAGGTTTTTGTACATATCTGAGGTTTGTCGTCGGAAATATAAACTGGAGCTACATATCCTTTTTGCCCTCATTGCAGGACCCGATGGGATGGCTTTTGTCGCGTGTGATGGGTGGTCTGGAGAGAAATGAAGGTACGATTTTGAGTCTGTTGGCTTGGTAAAAACGTCTGTGCATAAACCATTACCGTTCATACTTACCCGCACATCAAGAAATTATACGACTCTTGTGGAAAGCCTTAATTCTAGCTTGATTTTCTCGTGTATGCCGTTTGCAAGAACATGGAATTCCCTTAATTTATCCTCCCCGTGTAACCAGATCCCGAATATATCATCAAATGTAACGTAATACAAGAAGGGCTTTAGCGGCAGAAGAACCTAAACACATTTGACTACCATTTGCCTAGATAAGTACAAGGCATAATGTCTTCATCAAGCATAATTTTCATTCATCTCATAATTTAGTATAATTTAGTTCTAAATTTCATAATTTAGTCATCAAGCCGAAGTATAGTAATTATATATATATAGAATATATATATAGATATAATGTATATAATTATTATATATATATATTATATATATTAATAAATATATATTATTAAGGTAGGCACCACATATTCCCTTGTATCAGTCCTTCATGTACGCAAAATTTATATTAGATGAGTTTTAGAAATTAAAAAAGGAAATATACATAATAGACCGACTGCACCTACTATTGAGCACTTAATGCCACCGGCCATCGTGATTTACTATCCGAGGCTAAAGTGAATGGCAAACTACCTCTAACCTCCACTTCAATATTTTTCATCATACCGAGATGTGCAACCAGGAGGAGGGGCTACCAGAGTCTTGGTTCCAATATGACAATTTCGTTTTCCACGACCTAAAATAAAAATAAAATAATTCCGCTTCGCGACGTCACGCCGCTTCGTGACGTCACATCGGTGGTTCGCTGTAACACATCGTCATCGTCTTCGGTGCGTTGTAACGCTGAATTGAATGAATAACATTTTTAGCTTCTTATCCTCTACAAGGCCCATCCCGCTTATACTTCTGGGTTTTATCAGGCAAACACGTAAAAAATCGCGCCGTCTGGCGGCGCTAACTAACAAATACCTTCTATAACATGAAAACACACCTGAAAAATGCTGCAAAAGCTTAAATACACGCATAAAAATAGGGGTATATGTTTCGTCATTTCAGCCGACCTCCCACTCAAAAATCCTCGGCGATGCCCCTGCCTATCATTCTGGCATCTGGTCACATCTGAATTCCATTCGCCTGTCTGAACAATGGAGCGCGACCTCTGCCCGCACCCCGGCAACACGATGACACAGCAGACGAGGCACGACAGAGCGGGACCGAAAGGAGTCCTGAACAAAAACGTAGCATCCGTCGTTGGTAGAGCTGAACGGGGCCAGTCGGCTCTCCGGCGCAGAGTGGGGTTTATAGACCAGGCTGGCAATCACGTGTTCCAATGAGGTTTTCAGGTGTAGTCTCCGCCACTGTTTAAAGGGAATAGTTCACCTTGAAAGTTGTCTTGAAATTCAACCATACTTTCCCGGATCTTGAGCTCAAAACTACGAATATGACTTTGGTTTGGAAAAGTGATGGATATATGTGGAGAAAGAAGTAAGCTTCTCTTTGTATTTCACGAGAAATCGTACGATAGCAGTGCGTCTGGCTCGCCAGACCGCCTAGTAAGCTCTGACAAAAGGGTTGCCGCGCAGCCCGGGTGGCTGAGCGGATGTTAACGAGGCGTCGTGATCAGGTACTACGTGTCAGAGAGTGTCCTACATCCGGCGCCCGCCTGGCGGCGAGCTACCGAAAGCTGTTTTCGGGCGTGTTTTCGGGGGTGGGGTGAAAATTGCAGACTTATCCTGTGTCGAATACTACTTTACGTTGCGAGTTTATTCTTCAGCCATAACTTATTTTTCGATCTGCTCTACAAAGATTGCTATCTCAGTTAAAAACCCCATGTAAACCCGCGCACTACAAGGGGGGTTGATTTCCTCCCCCCTCACGAGTAGCGGTAAAACAGCGGCGCGCAGCGCCGCCAAATTTTGTACACCTGTTTGGTCATCAATTACCCACACTTTGTATTTTTTTATTTGAGGTCATCTCAGGTCAGGTCACAAATCCATGTCAAGTGACCTTACCTTCAAAAATGTTTGTGCTCGTGCCAAAGCCACAGTCTTTTCCTGAAAGTTTTGAAACTTGCAGGATTTCATGAGAATACCAGTACCTACAATTCGTTTATCTCGGATTTTACGTATCTGTGACCAAAAGTCAGGTCAATTTCCTGACCTCCCCATTATAAGTGAGTGGGGAAATAGACAAATGCTTCCTTTTCAGAATATATGCATCGGATAAGGCCAATTCTTTCAGAATCATGCTATTTCAGCTCATTCTAGATGATCCAGGTAAAATTGTTGCTCAGTGATTTCTACAAGGTCATCTGAGGTCATCTGAGGTCATCAGGAATCATTTGCTAATAACTCTTGATAGAAAAGAGATAAAGACGATTAGTTGACACCACTGTGTTGGTCTCGTCTGGCCGCGCTGCACCATATGCAACATGACCTACCTGGGTCACCAAATGACCTTGACCTGAGGTCAAATTTCGAGTTGACCTTACAAGGTTGCAATGCATTATTTCAAAGCACCTCATAGACAACACGATGGTCAAATGATTCCCCTATCTTTTGTTACGGTAAATGCTATCCACGAAAAACTGTTTTGCTAAAAATATTCTTTTTGACCTTCAATACCTCTGGAGCCTGAACTATTGATCTGAGCTCAAAATTTTGAGTACAAATTTACGCGATTGCAAATTTCAATATTCATGCGATTGCTTCTTCAATCGTTTGCTCTAGCTATCATAGTTTCCGAAGATAATCGGGGGTTCTGGAAAAGAGTCCTAAAACCGGAAAATCTGACCTTTGGTGACCACTGGTGACCTCAATTGCTTCCTGATCCAAGAAAAGAGTGAAATATTTTCGATAGAGCTTGTCTAGAGCTATTTAATGCCGTTTTCCGCTTGTCGCTACGTTGCGTAGTTTTTTAGATCTCAAGGGGGGCGGAAATCAACCCCCCGCAGTTCGTGTTCGGAGCGAACCCCCTGCAGTGCGCGGGTTAAAGGTGAACACCTCCCTTTAAAGTGCATTTGCAAAAACTTAAACGCTAATAAATAGACCAACGATAAGGAAATCATTGTATTGTATTATATTATATTGCTATCATACGCATTGTAAAGGAAAGAGGAGCCAGCCACGACTCTCCTCAAACGGACAACTTCGGTTAATAATACAAATAAATAGCATATAAAGGATAGTGTTGCTTTTCATAAAGCAAAAAATCCTTCGGTTAAAAGTTGCATTTCTTGGTTGATCAACTACGCCAAATGTTACTGAGGCAAATGCTCACCGATGAACATTTTTATCAAACTGCAGCCCAACAGACATGCGTAGTTCAGACACTGTCTAACCTTGAAACGACGCCAGAGGACAGTCGCCAGCAAATCGCCAGGTGCCGTCGACCGTGCGTGTCGCGGCTAAAATGCGGTGAATCCGCCATCGCGCAATTTGTGTGCACCCACTGTGTTTCCGGTACTGAAGCGCGGTAAAGCGCGATGGAACTCTGTGAAGGCCAGAGGATCGCAAACACGAATGGAAGTTGCGATGTGCGTCACAGCTAGTGTTGCCACTGAAAGAGAGTCCGATAGAACGGTGCACCGTGCACTGCATGATGTTTATGGCCACGAAGAATATCCTGCAGGGGCGGATTTCGGGGTTTCGGGGGGCATTTTTTTTTTTTGCAAAAAGGTACTCCATTTTTTTTCTCCGGAAATTTTGGCTTCTCAGCTTATTTGGCGATTCGAGATAAATATAACATCACTTTTTTTCGGAAGAAAAAATAAAAAAGAATTAAAATGTTCAAAATGGGAAATCACATTAAACCACGAACACCACTTTCCGTTAGCATATCACACGTAAGTAAGAAAACGTTTATTCATACACTCGCAGGGGCGTCCAACGATAACTCTGTGAGAGGGTCGGGTGAAATGACGAAAAAATTGTATCCGTTTGTCTGCGTGTATAAAGCCTTTGCAGGCATTTTTAATGTTATTTCCATGTCATATACGTATTTGGATGATTTATATATTTATGTGTTTTAGGTGACCGAATGGTTCGCGTCATAATCGTTTGCCGTTGCCTTTTTCGAAACTCAGGCAGGCTAGCTAAGGACATGCAGCCAAGCCTTGAAAATTAACCCTCGCCTTACCGGGGGGGGGGGGGCTGACAAGGTCTTCCTGATGTTTTTCTGAAATCACTTTTTACTCATGCGGCGCATCTTGCTGAAATTTCAGTAGCTGAGTTGACGACAATTATACATATGCTGGCAAAATTACACAGAAATTGGTCAAGGGCGGATCCAGCTGGCCGTTTCGGGGGGCAAACCGTTTATAGCGGACCTTACCTACCCCCAATTTCAAATTTCTACCCGGATTTGGTCTACTTTATTTTGCAACCACACGATGTCTTATAGTTTCTTTATATTGATTTTTTCTCGTTTTTTCGACTTCTTTGGATATCGAAAAAGGTTAGGCTTCGACAGGTTTTTAACAATGACGTATTCGTGTCTTACAAAAGGGGCACCAATCTACGAGATATTTTAGTGCACAAGAAGACGAAACAACAGGTAAAGGTAGATGAAAAGAGTCAAGGAGATTGTGGGGAAAATTGTGCAGTATGCAAAGTTGTTTACAAGCAGGTCAGCATGCAAATATATTGTTCCGGAAATTGCCTTTCAGTACCAGAGCAAAACTATTTCATTTGTCAAATGTACCCAAGGGCGTCGCCTATAACTTTTTAGTGGAGGGATGGGCTGAATGACGCAAAAATGTGCTTAATTTTTTGCGTGCATTTAAGCCTTTGCAGCATTTTGTAATGTGGACTTTATATTAAAATAGGTATTTGTTATTTAGCGTCGTGAAGCGGCGCTAAACTTTTATGGATTTGCCTGATAAAACCCAGAAACATAGACGGTTCGCCTTGTAGAGAATAAAAAACTAAACATGCTGTTCATTCAATTCGCCGTTACATGAACCGAAGACGATGGCGATGGCTCGTTATGATGATGGCGACCGATGTGACGCCGCGAAGCATCGTAAAAGTTTAATTTTAGGTTATGGAAAACGAAAATTTGATATTGGAACCAGACTCAGAAAACACCTATGCCTGGCTGCACATCTCGGTATGATGAAAAATATTGTAATTAATGTAGTTTTTAACAAATATATTGTTCGGACAGTAAATCACGATGACCGGTGGCAGTAAGTGCTTAATAACTTAAGTAGGTTGAGATAAAAATGACTGTATACATATGCACCGAACTGTACCACTGGTGGTTACATACTCAAGTCATTTACCAAATATAAACAAAATTATAAAACAGAAGAAAACCTTCTTGGCAGTTCAGAATACTTGACAGTTTTTTTAACAATCGTGGTCTTAAAAGGGCAACAATACTATACGGGGGATATTTTAGTACACAAGAAGACGAAACAACAGGTACAGGTAGATGAAAAGAGTCAAGGAGATTGTGGGAAAATTGTGCAGTATGCAAAGTTGTTTACAAGCAGGAGGATAGGAATAAAGGACCCGGAGGGAAGGCATCATGTACAGTCGGTCTTTTATCTATCTTCCCTTTTTTAGTTTCTAAAACTCATCTAATTTCACCTCAGTGAACATGAAGGAATTATTTAAGGGAACATGTGGTACCTAGCTAGGTAGGTACCATATGTTCCCTTGTATCAGTTTTTCATGTACACAGAAAAGAAATTAGATGAGTTTTAGAAACTAAAAAAAAGATACATAATAGACCGACTGTACAATGAACATATGACAGGACGATAGGATGTAAATCGAGAAACGTTGTATATGGAATATTTTGCGAATGGTGGTACTGCGGTTAGTTTATGTGGGAGGAAACGGGAGGCGGTCCCTAAAAGAGTGCAAAATCACTTGTCGTCGAATTAAGGTGAGGGATTGAAACGAATGAGGTGCGAACATTTTAATGGGGAGGGACATCAGCTGTCGAACGCCAAATTTGTAGGTCTAGAAAAAGTGTGGAAGGGCTGAGTAACTTATATGAGGGTGCGAGAGCAGAGGTGGGTGGGTCTATTTGGCACAAACCGTCGAGCGGGGGGACTTAACAAGAAAACTGCTTAGAAATAGGTCAGCTGCCTAATTAGGTTAAAGAAATTGATGCAGACCGTATGAATGTATTGCTATATTTTGAATGGAAATCGTTTGAATACTGTATTGAATGTATGGCATTGTGCTGTACTACTGCGATTGTAGGCGTCTACGTTGCGTCTTGTGTTATATCTGTATGTATTTTTGGCAATTATTGCAATCGACTGTACCTATATGTTTATGAAATTATGAAATTGCCTGGGATATATTTTTGTATATTTATTAATTACCGCCCGAGGAGTACCATGAAAATTAGTGTGTGTTGTTTAATTTATAGGTGTTATGAAACTGTGATCTTGTTACGTTTGTGCTATAATCGCTGATGAAGTGGCAATAAATGTCACGAACCCGTCCGATATGCCGAGTTTTATAAATATATATATAAATGAAATGTGGCATTATTGTTACAACAGCCAAACAGTTATAAACATATTTTTCGCCAAAGGCGGTGCCAGGTTAGTGAAAAGATGGCCGAATAGATCAAATAAAAAACACAGGCAAATTGCTACCAAACAATATAAATAGGTAACTGACCATAGATAGTTCCTTTTTGCATGCTGTAGGCGTCTTTATCATAGGCGTGTCAAGGATCCAAACTGTGTAGGTGCAATATCTCTTGATAGGTATATTGTCCACTGTTATGATACTATCTAGTCAACTGTGAAAATGTGACTATTTCACTTGCAACCTCAATTCACATTTGATACCCCCTTTTCACATTTGAAACCTGGACTCGCCTTTTATCCTATAATCGTTCGTAGAGTAGGTACCCTCTGGTGCGAGTTTAATTCAAAAACTACAGAATGTGAAAATTTCTAGCGATATCTTAAAAGTACTGACTTATGGCCTTTAAAGTATAAAAATACCTGCAATTTCATCTGGTATTACGATGCATATTGCATAACCTAAACAATATTTAAAATTAGTTTTTCGTCTTCAAGAAGAAAAACTAGTCCATTGACCTGTATTGCAACGCCTGGTGACAGTAATTAGCTCTTGAATCTCGTGATCTAAGATGACTTTGAGCTGACCTAGTAACCCAAGGTCATCAATAGCTTACATGGTAGGCAGGGGGCGACTCTTATTTCGCACGTGCTCATCGTGCTTCTAACATTTTTTGGGGCGCCATCACCAGCCGGAGGGGTGCTGTCTGGTCTGTCTACCTACCTTCAGGTAGGTAGGTAGGTAGGTAGGTAGGTAGGTAGGTAGGTAGGTAGGTAGGTAGGTAGGTAGGAGGTAGGTAGCGGTAGGTAGGTAGGTAGGTAGTAGGTGGTAGGTAGTAGTAGCGTAAGAGGTAGGTAAGGTAGGTAGGTAGGTAGGTAGGTAGGTAGGTAGCGTAGGTAGGTAGGTAGGTTAGGTAGGTAGGAAGGTAGTAGGTAGATAGTGTGGTAGGATATAGGTAGGTAGGTAGGTAGGTAGGTAGGTAGGGTCTAGGGGGCTATTTAGGTGAGATAGGTAGGCTAGGTAGGTATGTAGGTAGGTAGGTAGGTAGGTACGGTAGGGTAGGTAGGTGGTAGGTACTAAGTGCTTCTTTAGGGTAGGTAGGTAGGTTAGGCTTAGTAGGTGTAGGTAGGTAGGATAGGTTAAGTAGGTGTAAGGTTAGTTGTGGTTATAGGTTCTAGGTAGGTTAGTTAGGTAGGTAGGGTAGTGTAGGTCTAGTAGGTAGGTAGGTAAGGGATAGGTTGGTAGTAGGTTACTGGTACGCGTTAGGTCTCTGGGGGTTAGTGTAGGATAGGTAGTTGGGTAGGTAAGGTAGGAGGTTAGGTAGGTAGCGTTAGGTAGGTTAGGTAGTAGGTTTAGGTGGTAGGTAGGTAGGCTTTATTCTATGGAGGTAGGTAGGGCTAGGTAGGTAGGTAGGTAGATTTAGGCCTAGGTTATACGGTAAGTAGCGTAGGTAAGGGTAGGATAGGTTAAGTAGTAGTTTAGGTACGTAGGTAGGTTAGGTAGGTAGGTAGGTAGGTCATGGTTACGAGGTTTTAAGGTAGGTTACGTAGTTTGCACTTAGGTTGAGGATAGGTATGAGTCTTAGGATAGATTATTTGATAGGTAGGTAGGCTAGGTAGGTAGGTAGGTTAGGTTAGGTAGGTAGGTAAGGTATAGGTAGGTAGGGGTTAGGTTTAGTTAGTGTTGTGTTTGGTGACGTAGTAGTGTAGTACGGTAGGTAGTAGGTAGTATCATATAGCGCTAGTAGCCTAAGGTAGGTAGGTAGGTGGTAGGTAGGTAGGTAGGTAGTAGTAGGTAGGTAGGTTAAGGTAGGTAAGGTAGGGGCTAGGTAGGTAGGTAGGTAGGTAGGTAGGTAGGTAGGGTAGGTAGGTAGGTAGGTAGGTAGGTAGGTAGGTAGGTAGGTAGGGTAGGTAGGTGTAGGTAGATTAGTGTTTAGGTAGGATAGGCCTAGGTAGGCTAGGTAGGTAGGATAGAGTAGGTAGGTAGGTAGGTAAGGTAGGTAGGTAGGTAGGTAGTAGGTGGTAGGTTAGGTAGTAAGGTAGGGTAGGGCTAGGTAGGTAGCGGTAGGTAGGCCTAGGTAGGTAAGGTGTGTAGTAGGTAAGGTAGGTAGGTAGCGTAGGATAGTAGGTTAGGTAGGTAGTGTAGGTAGGTAGGTAGGTAGGTAGGGTAGGTAGGTAGGTAGGCTAGTGTAGGTAGGTAGGTAGGTAGTCTGGGTACTTAGATCTAGGTAGGCGTAGTAGGTAGGGTAGGTAGGTAGGTAGGCTAGGAGGTAAGGGTAGGTAGGTAGGTAGGTTAGGTAGGTAGGTAGGTAGGTAGGTAGGTAGGTAGGGTAGGTTAGGTAGTAGGTAGGTAGGATAGGTAGGTAGGGGGTAGGTAGGAAGGTGTAGGTTAGGTAGGTAGGATAGGTAGGTATAGGTAAGGGTGGTAAAGATAGGTAAGGATAGGTAGGATAGGAATAGGTAGGAGTTAGGTAGGTAGGTTAGGTAATGTAGGGAGGTAGGAGAAGTAGGTAGGTTAGGTAGTTAGGTAGGATAGGTAGGTGCTAGGTAGGTAGGTAGGTAGGTAGGTAGGTAGGTAGGTAGGTAGGTAGGTAGGTAGGTAGGTATGTACTCAGAAATGCCAAACATGAAATCATAACGATTTATAAATATCACTGATTCGAGAAGAAGAAAAAAAAACATGCAAAAGCTGGCGATTGCAACCTTCATGACATGAACGCACACATGTTATATTTCACCTGATCTTTGACGTCTTTAGTGACCCGGAGGTCAACAGAAGTTACCTATTTCTCTTCCACACATTTTTCAGGAGGGTGTAGAATAAATTACTAGATCCAAATACGAAGGGCGGAAATAACCCCTCGAAAGTCTTGTTATGGAAAATAAAACATCACATTAACTCGCAGGTTTAGGAAATCCGTCGATGTATGGTATCCCATCCCTAGCACTGGAAGCACTGATTGCCATTCTCACTTTCGAGCCAGTTCGTTTTGAATGCAACCATTCAATTGATGCTGACGACAACGCCATTACATTTCGTTCCCGTATCTTACCCTGCATTCGTTTCGGACAAGCTGCGTGAAAACCCAGCTAACCGAGTACCACAGCCCAGCCGACTAGACTGGCAATTAGTGACTGCGCGAGGCCCGCCCATGGAGAAACCCCTGGCCGAGAAACTACGGGACAGCGGCGGGACAGCGGCGGGACTCAGCTAGCATAAAGAGTCGGCGGCGCGGGACAGTCGACACAGTCGTCACTATGACTTCCTGCAGCAGTGTACGTTGCTCCTCAGCTTCTCTTTGTGTGCTTCTGTGTCGAATGGCCCGGCGCTGCGGCGACATACCTCCCAGTGTGGCGCTGTGACATTGAGGGATTGTGTCGAGGATGTGCTCTGCGCCCTCCACTGACACTAAGATGGTGTCTGAGTCCTGCCAAGTGTTGGCCTCTGTTTCCCTTTGCTAACACTTACTGACCTGTTCTGACCCCTGCTGACCTTTACTGATCTGTGCTATGCTGACCTGTACTGTCCTCTTCTGCTTTCTGCTGGCGTCTGCAGACCTACACTGACCCCTATTCTGACCTGTTCTGACCTGTTCTGACCCCTGCTGACCTTTACTGATCTGTGCTATGCTGACCTGTACTGTCCTCTTCTGCTTTCTGCTGGCGTCTGCTGACCTACGCTGACCCCTATTCTGACCTGTTTTGACCTGTTCTGACCTGTTCTGACTTGTTCTGATCTGTTCTGACCTGCGCTGACCCCTGTTCTGACCTGTTTGACCTGTTCTGACCTGCGCTGACCCCTGCTCTGACCAAAGCTGACCCTTGTTCTGACCCTTGTTCTGACCCCCGCTCTGACCTCCGCTCTGACCCCCGCTCTGACCCGGTCGCAGCTGATAGCAGTGTGTCTCCTGGCGCTGGTCGCTGCCGTGGCGGCCCAGGCCGGCGGTGGCTACAAGGAGCCGCAAGGATACTTCCAGTACCTGAACGTGCCCGCCCACAAGGAGTATGAGTTCGGCTGGAAGCGCGGCAACCTGCACCACTTCGTCGGCAGATACGAGCAGGCCAAGGACCACCGGTTCCGCACCCGGGTATGTAGTTCGCTGGCTGGTACTCGAGGAGCTGGCACGTCCGCGATCAGCAGCACTATTTAAACTGCTGCCGAGTGCTCGTGAATGAGACCAGAGCAGGTCAGTAATAGGCAACTTATCGGATACAAACATAGCGGAGGCAAAGGGTAGCTTCTCCAGAACTGTTGGTGAGGGAGCTGAGAAAAATCACTGTAAGTACTATACAGAAGTTAACAAAATGCATATTTCTCCCGGGTTTGACACACTTCCTCGAACAAGGTGGGAGAGGGTGGGGCAACTGAATAGGATCATACACCCCTGGCGGAAGCTCAAATGGAGCGGACGTCATTTAAATATCAGCTGTGAGTGTTCACCGGCGCGTAGACTAGGATCCTACACCACTGGCGGAAGCTCAAATGGAGCGGACGTCATTTAAATATCAGCTCAGTGTTCACCAGCGCGCAGACAACCGATTTAGTATTTACTGTGGGTGCAGTTCCTAATTGCTTGTTATCAGCTGATTTCCAATGGTAATGGTGGCAGTGAAAGTATTCAGTGCTACATTCTCCGCGTTTCAATTCGCAGGTGCACTGGGGCGACGTCAAGGGAGGCTACGGCGAACACTACTTCGAATACAACCACGCCCCCAAGGGCTACGGACCGGAGCATCACGCGCAGGGCTACTCGGGTCCGAAGCCGGCCTACGCGCCAGAGCCTGCCGCCTACCCGCCGCCGCCGCCGCCCCGGTTCTTATAAACACGAGACGCAGGCGCCTCCATCACGAGGCCAAGTTATACACACCATCACACGGGCTATATCAGAAGCGAGCAAACGAGGTGTGAGAGACAGGCGGAACTATCAGTCAGCTGATGCCAGAGTTGGTTGGTGACATGGTACGCTCTGCTGTAAAATCTAGTATCAGAGCAGTATCTAGAGCACAGGCCAGATTACTGTGGGGCCAGAACAACGTCGAATGGCATAAACTGATTACCGTTCACGTTTAGGCCGTGCGTTACCCGTGACCGATACGCCACCATCAGGCTTACCAATGCCGATCATCGCTATATTTCATGTTGGGTTGCATATCATAATCATGTCAACTTTGAGTTCTCCAAGTGATACGCTTTCGTTTCTTGTATTGTTATTTTGTATTCTCTTTGTTTCTTTGTTGGCTTCATTTTTGTTATCTCATAAGCGCCATTCAATGCGTTTTGTTGAAATGGTGAATCGGATAAGTGATGTTGGAAAATGAAAATACATAATCTGAATAAATTGTGATGAATCATGGATGTCATGACTCTATTTCCAACTGTACACTGCGTCTCTCAAAAGGCGGCAGCGCTCGAAAGCTTAACAAATATTTGTGACAATCCAAAACAGTACACACTTCCTGTAAGGGACGCGTCTTCTCCCATCCTCTACAGCTGCTTTCGACGCCATGCGTCAGACAAACAATTGAGGCCATTCAGACGTCTTCTATCCTGTAATTAATGCGCTGTCTCGATCAGTACGATAAGGCGGCGGCAGGTTCAAGGCCGCATTGAAGGACACCTGCTGAACAACGTTTGACTAGCTGCGTCTGGAGTGTGCATATGTAAGGCGATGCGAATGGTGAGTGTTTGCAGTGGCTGTGGCATGTTCGTTGACCTCTTTATTACTACCATTTTTTACTTGTATGACACTGCGCATGAAAAGCGACACTGTGCGAAATGTGGATGCTCTAAGAAATAGAATTTGGGATCCTTCTGAAACTCCCCAGCGCACTATGGGTCAGAATCCCGATATAGACCGCCATAACTAATTATTGACCTCATGTGACCTTTTTCAGCCTCCGGTCATTGGTATGGGCACTTTGAGCAATAATTATGAATTTGGAAACCATTTCGTACTAATTTAAATATATATATATAGCTCATCTTTTGGTCACCAGATGGCTCTTGATTCCAGCCGGCCTAGACCGGCCACGCATTTCGGTTTGCCACATATTCTGATTGCCAACGACTAGTACTTAGGGAGACACAAGTCAGTCAAAAATACAGATATTGCTTTGAAATTCGGTTTAGGTATCTTCCATACTTGGTTCTTCAATATATTCTCAGTTTTTGGTTTCTTTTTTTCTTTTTTAACCCTCGCCGTACGGGGGTTCTAAAGCGACCTTCCCCTAAGGGTTTTCTTACATAACTCTTTACACATCAAGTGCATTTTGCGTAAATTTTCAGTAGCTAAGTTAGTTAGTTTCAGTAGCTAAGTTAGCTAAGTAAGTTAACAACAATTATATGGATGGTGTCAGACTTTCATTGAAATTCGTTGAGAATTTTGAAAGATAATGACGTTTTAGTGACGTTATGCTGGTGGAAAAACGATAATTGTTGGAAAAATCGTTGAAAATATAGTTTTTTAGCAAATTGCAAATCGAAAAAGACACAAGATAGAAAACTGCATTTTCATTAATCTGGGATTCTGGGATTTTTCCCCAAAAAATGACCCCTAAAATAAAATAAAAATATTTTTTGGGGGGAAAATCACTACAAAATAATAATAAAATTGTTTTAAAACGAAATATATGTGAAATCACTGATAATGAATAATACCTAAACCAACGTTCATAGCAATTTTTATATTTTTGACTGAGTGATGGCTCCCTAAGTGTAAAAAACTCATAACGTCATTGTGTGAAAATCACCTTTTCGATTTTTTGATCAAATACGAACAAATAAATATATTTTTCGTATTTCTGATACAAAATTTGTATAGAAATATTATTTTTATTTGCATTTATCAATTTTTAATAGTGATGTTTTCTCACAGAGCAAAATATTTATTCAGGAAGTGGTCGAGTTGAGGTCATCCACTTCAACTGTAAGGTCAACCGTTAACCTTAAACCTACAAATTGCACACTGTTAGATTCCTCACATGACAGGCAACATGCTGGTTTTTACCGTGTTGCTCTATGTGGCTTGGTTCTGAAGTTAACCGGGGGTTTCACCTTCCCCACCTTCTCGCAGGCACGGAAGCGGCTGCGCGCGCGGCGGACGGCAGAAATATTACAATCACCCCGCTTGGGTGCGGGGGCAAGTTGGGGCAGAAAATTGGAATTCCCACAGCAAGCCAAATCATTGAGGGTCATGACCATGCTCGTACTTCCGTGTTATCGTGTGTGTATTATTCATTAGATCGGCTCTATCGAAAAACTGCATTCAAGTTTTTGCTGACATTTCTGTTATGTCAGCAAAAATTGCCATAAAAACACGAAAAACCCTACTTTTAGTTTTAAATTTGATTTCACACTGTAGCCAAGGTTCCATTTTAACCTAAAAACATGCACATTCCAAAATATTTTGTTCTATCTCATTCGTTATTACATCGTAAACATAGGTACATACATACATCGTTTTCGCGAGCCGAGGACTCCCTGCTGTAAGCTTAATGCAAAGTTCCGTGTTTCGGTGCCGTTTATACCTCAATGTGTGATTGCACTAAAAAAACTATTATCATATTCTTAGCCCATGGTCAATTCTGAACATTTTCATATATGTTCCATATTGAAATAGTAAAAATCACTCCGACCGATTATGGCGGGCTAGATCGGCCTTGTGGCCCATAGTGCAGCGTCGCGAGCATAGGAGAAATGCTGTCCTTGGCCATCCGGTAACTGACCTGGGATCCGAGAAGACTTGGCATTTCGATGTGGGGCTAATCGACGATCCCAGATAACGAAGAAAGAGTAACAAAAATGCTAGTGGTTCAGTGGTTCGACGTAAAGCATTAGTGGTTCAACGGAAGTTTTTTTTTATAACCGATGTATCGTTTGGTCGACCCATATAAAAAGTATACCGTTGATGTAAAACGGTTAGCAGAGCCGAGAAGGGTGCAGGCGGCACATCAGGACAAGAGGCCACATAGGTTAGAAGCCCACTAACTCAACCATACCGCGCGTTCTTCACACATTTTACTTTATGATAGTGTAAACCACCACCAGCTAAGACATCGGCTTATCAACAGCTTACATTTTTATCTCCGATTGTAGGTTTGCTTGTCATGGAGTTAACTTAACATGAAAATACTCGGATATATTAATGTATCGGGATTCGGAGAGCATGTCAATAACAATCATCTTAAGCACTGCCAGACCTATGCCAGGTGCAGATCTAGGGGGTGCTAAGGCCCCCTCCCTGAGCTCGGGTCGCGCTCATGTCACGCCCGTTGGTCTTCTTGTATGTGGCGTCCTCCCTGACCGAAATCCTGGATCGGCGCCTGTATGCTGATTTGCATCTCTACCCGGACGGTTTCAGAGGCCAGTCAGCTCTCTGATGTTAGCCATTAGGTATACCAAGGCGGGCCTTCGGCTGATTTGCAGAAGCGGAGCAACCTAGTATGGACTTGGTCCAAAGTTAGGCTCGAAGTCTCCGCTCTGTTACAGCAGTTCATAGTGATACCTACAGAGTATGGCAGTGGCCCGAGATCTCCTCTTCTGGAGGCGTACAGCTCTCACCGTCTACTCTACAGGTGCTGCCGAAAGCCCCGTCCAGCTCGTAGCCGCGCCGCCCATTGGACCATGGATCGCCCCAGGCCGGTCTGTAGCGGTCACGGGTCAGCTATATCAGTGAGACCGGCCGCCCGGCCTTATCATTCCACAGCTCGCCGCCACAGGAGCCTTCAGTATGAAGTTGTACGCGGTGCTGGTGATGGCGCTCGCCGCTGGAGCTAAGGCGGTGGAGGTAAGCTCGCTTATATACCAGTGCCATTGACGATGATGTTGCTTTGATATACTCAAAATGTTCAAATGAGTTTTATCTATGCATATGTTTTTATTTATCAGAAATATTTTATTATTTAAAAAAAATGTTTTCTTTCGTAAAAGGAAGTGTTTCTTCTGACATCGCTTATTTGGTGTTATTGACACCTGGTTTATAGAGCGAGCATAATTTTACGAATGAATGATTTAAATACCAGTAAGACGCCTTTAAAGGGATAGTGCCACCTCGGGAGGATTTCTAAAAAGTAGCTTAAATGAATGCTGGGAATTATTATAATTGTATGCTGTTGCTCAAAACTTGCCCTTAAAGTAATGTTTCGGCAACGCATTTTCATTTTTTTTTCCATATCAAAAAAACAATTGGTCCCATTTGTGCACAGCACTATATATTCAAGATGGCCGCTTCCATATTGCTTGGACTATTTGCTATCATATTTGTCGCAGCTGTTTCAAAACAAAGCCATGGCCCATGGATGTTTGCACTAGAAGCTGGATTTTTCGCAGCAGTTGGCCACCATGGACCGCTAGTGAGCCAGGGTACTTTTATGTTGCAAACAAATTGTTATTCATGTATTTATTTATAAATGAACAAATAAATATGTAAAGAAACAAATTGCATATCAATAAACTGTTATTATATGCTTGCAACGTCAAAACTCACTGAATCACTAGCGGTCCCTGGCGTCGAACTGCCGCGAATTATCTTGTCTCGTTAGCAATGTAAACAATAGCTCCCCCGCCCCAAGCCGAGGCCCAAAGCCAAAGCCGAAATCTCGCCGCCCATACATGGTACGCCATTCCAACGTCTATTACTGTGTTATGAGTAACGTCATTTATCTTTTCTGACCTCTCCATAAGTCGAGGCCGAGAGCTTCTTTGGGCCGAATTAGGCCATTTGGGTTTGATTTCTATATAAATGAAAAAGCTGAAGAATTGTTGACAACCATAATTAAACTGTATCACTTTATTTTAATTTTAAAGTTCACATGAACGGAATGTGATGTTTGAGTTTGCAATATTCAAAAGACAAATTTTAGTCCGCAAAGAAGCTAGATTCAAAAATAGTGACGGAGTCGACTCCATTTTAAAGAATGATTGCCAATCATTGCTATAGAGTGCAAATGTATTTTTGATCTAAATGGACGGGCAGCATTCGGAACCAAGACTTTTTCAGGTGAAATCGGACACGCGTAATCTACCGATTGACACAAAAAACTCGATATTGGCCTGCAAGGTGGCACTCTCCCTTTAACGGCGAAGGACGAGCGAGTCCAAATAAATCCGCTTCAATTTATCACAGAGGCGCTTCGCCTACCGCGCTGCTCATGCTGTGAAAAGCTGCCACGCGAATTTAACGATATGTCTGTCGGACAATTTAAAAGACAGCTGAAGCGCCGACTCCTGTCAGCAAATGTCTGATTCTGTTTTCATTTCGGTGTGAGCGTATGTGTACATATGTGTGCATGTTTTACTGTGTTATGTCTTATCCCATGTTTATACCTTTATTGACTTAGAAAACCACATTCGTGTGGATTGTTCGTGATTTTACAATACAATACAATCACCCGCCCAACGGAGGTTCGTCTTGAACAAAGCATGCTTTTTAATTATTTTCGCTATGTGTTGTTTTGCCGTCGCAAATAGATCCGAACTAAATCGATACNAGGTCAGGACCAGCGCAACAAGCTCTGCTTAGCGCGGGTCCTGACCTCGGAAAGCCATCCATACAAAGCATTCGGACTAATTTTTCAACAACAACAAAAAATATCACGCCTTAAACGGCGAAGGAAGAGCGAGTCCGAATAAATCCGCGTCAATTTATCACCCACCCAACGGAGGTTCGTTTTGTGCAAAGCATGCTTTTGAATTATTTTCGCTATGTGTTGTTTTGCCGTCGCAAATAGATCCGATCCGATCCGAGTACCTATCTAGGGCCTTGGATCCGAGCTAAATCGATACTTTGAACTAAATAAGTTTTGCAGCGTTATTTTGATTCACGTAACTCTGTGAATCACTGAATCATTCACCAGTGGTAATGTTGAGTGATTGAATAATGATTGAATCATTCATGTCTCCCGGTGAATCATGATTGAATCATTCATGAAAATTTGAATCATTCAGAAATCTCCTGGGGTGGGCGCAAATCGGCCCGAAGGTGTCGACGCGCCCTTAAACCCCAATAAACAAACAAACAAATATCCTGGGGATAGATGGCTTCGGGAGATGGTCCTGGCCTGGTTCCACTGTTAGCTCTCCGGTCCGGCAAGTTGGGCACTATTGGAGCAGTTACCGGGTGCCAATGTCCACGTCTTTGCGTTCACGTCTCCTTTTTTCGAAACCCAGCAGACTAGCTAAACATGTATTTTTACGATAAATTAACAATGTTATCCCCCGTTTGGGGGGCCAAAGCATAGTTTGGCCCCCTTGAGTGGTCTTGGGGTCGGGGCATGGCCCCGCTGGCCCCCTGGATCCGCCTTTGCCCTGTAGTCAGAAAAGGGACGCTGAGTGCTCACCGGCTGTCCAGGCGCCCGGCGACGGACAGCCCGTGGGGCGCCTTTCTGGCGTTTTGGCGAGGGGAGGCCCGCTGCCCATTCAGCCACCCCCTGGATTCGCCCCTGAGCGAAAGGATGCGCTGCGGTCATGAAAGGAACGCTGAGTGGTCCGAGGGTCGGCCTGCATTTACGACAGAGGGTGCATAGTGGTCAAAGGGGCGCCTTGTATTTGTAATGCTGATAGAGGTGCTGAGTGGTCTGAGTCCGAGGGACGCCCTGTAATCCTGAGAGGGACGCTGAGTAGTCTAACGGGAGCCCTGTAATCATGTCAGGGATGCCTGAGTGGTCTGAGGGGTGCCCTGTTTTCCTGAAAAGAACGCTCTGCATTCAGGGTAGGGACACCCAAGTGGACTTAGAGGTGCCGTGTAATCCTGACAGGGGCGCTAAGTGGTCTAACGGTCGCCTTGCAATTCTGACAAGGGCGCTAAGTGGTCTGAAGGGCGCCCTGAATTCCTGAAAAGGGCGTTATGTGGTCTGACGTGCGCCCTGCATATCTGACAGTGGCGCTCAGTGGGCTGAGGGGTGCCCTGTAATCCTGACAGGGGCACTGAGTTGTCTGAGGGGCGCCCTTTGCTCCTGACAGGGGCGCTGAGTATGCTTAAGAGCGCCCTGTAATCCTGACAGAGACGCTGAGTGACCTGGGGGGTCTGAAGAAGGCGCCCTACAGTCAGGATATGCGACCAATGTGTCCTGAGGGCACCCGTTAATTCTGATATAGGGGGCGCTTAGTAGTCTGGTGGGCGCCCTGTTATCTTGACAAGAGGCGCCCTGCAGTCAGGATAGGGGTCCCCAAGTGGTATGAGGGGCGCTCCTGCAATCCTACAAGGGCACTGATGTGTCTGGGGGACTGCCCTGTAGATTCTTGATAGGGGCGCCAAAGTGGTCTGAGGGGCGCCCTGTAGTCAGCATAGGGACGCTGAGTGCTCACGTGCTGTTTGCAAACAACACATGCAAACAACACGTGCTGTTTGTTTGCAATTTGCTTCTTTGCGAGCAATATGCTTGATGTTTTTTAATCACCGTTATGTGATCCGTGAAGCTCTGCTCGGAGAGATGCTCCACAGCGTTCCCGGATCTCTCCGATAATTACGAGCGAGCGCGAAGNCCCGAACCAGCACGGCGCTGCGGGCCGGCTCCAGCACCAGCCGTACGTGCACGGCGCCCAGCGGCAGCGGGTGGCACAGCGGCACCAGCTCGGCCGTCCGCTTGGCGGCCATCACACCCGCCACCTGCGCCACCGACAGCACGTCGCCCTTGGCCAGCGCGTTGGCGCGCACCAGCGCATACGTCTCGGCGCCGAGCAGAACGGTGCCGGTGGCGACGGCGCGCCGCCGGCTCACTGGCTTCCCAGACACGTCCACCATGGAGGCGCGACCGGCCGAGTCCGTGTGCGTCAGCCGGCCGGCGGCGGCGGCGGCCGGCTGCTGGTCGTCATCGTGCCGCGCCTGGCCACGGCTCAGCAGATCATCTCCCATCAGGCCGCCCAAGTCGCCGGCCGGCGCCCGACAGTCGGAGGGGAACAGAGGCTGATCGGTGACGGCAGGGGTGGGGGAGTGTCCGGGGAGTGTCCGGGGGAGTGTCGAGGGAGTGTTTCGGGGGAGTGTCCGGGGGAGTATCCGGCGGAGTGTTCGGCGGAGTGTCCAGCGGAGCCGTCCGGCGGGGCGTTGCTGACCTGCCCCGCCAGCTCGGCCGTCTGGCCGTCGTGGTAGCTGCGGTACTGGTCCCAGTAGTCGCTGTGCAGCTTCTCCGCCGAGTCGCCTCCCCGCCGCTCCTCCGATGACGTCACTGGAGGCCGGTCGGTGACGTCATCGCTGTACTGGCGGATGGAGAGACGGCGGTCGGCGGCGGGGACGGACGGACGGAGCAGCGGCCGGCCCCGACGGCCCAAGTCTGCGGAGGACGCGGACGACCATTATCTACATGGCTGACTACAGCTTATGTCAAGCTGAGCGAAGGCGCGTCAACCATGAACACTACAAACGCGGAAAAAAATCAGAAAGCGCCCCGCACACACGCAAGCAAACCACGGCGACACGGCGACATAGCTCATAGCTGATGCACTAGTTGAACACCAAGTACAAAGCTATCCAGAACAAAGAACCCAACTCAAGGAACTACACTCTACCAGACACCCCACCACCACCAAAGAACACTACTATTGCCCGGCACACCAAGGCCAGGAGAGCCACTGACTGACAAATGACACAAGTTACAACTCTAAAGGGTGAAAACATGCGAAGGCGAGGGACAGGGACATAACAGTCGCAGGAGGAAGCGAAAAGACTGACATATTCCGCACAGTTAGATATACAGGACAGCAACAGGAGCGGAGACGAACAGAGACCGAACAGAGACAGGAGCGGATGCATGAGGCGGAGACAGGAGCGGAGACAGGGAGCGAGATCAGAGCGGAAACAGGAGCGGAGTGCCCAGGAGCGGAGACAGGAGCGGAGGCAGGAGCGGAGACAGGAGCGGAGGCAGGAGCGGAGACAGGAGCGGAGGCAGGAGGCAAACCTCTCCGAGCGACACCATACCGCCTACCTGGACCGCGCCCGCCGCTGCTGACCATGTGGTGACCCCTGCTGAGACCGGTGTTTCCCAGCGTGCCGGTCCCGCTATAGAGAAGATCGGGAGCGCTGGTGCAACGGATGCCGGAGCAAAAAACGATGTGAAAAAAGGAGGACAGGACTGTCACCGATACCGACACCACCACCAACGACACCATACGACCAAGACGATGCGGCGCCGAGTGAAACCACACTGGTTCCGTCACCTACGAGGAGAGCACACGTCGTGCGAGCGCGGGCTGGCGCACAAGAGGAGACACCGGGGGAGCCGCCGCCGCGGGGGCCTGGGGCCCCCCGAGGAGCTCCGCCGCCGCCGCCGCGGAGGGACCACGCCCAGCGGGCGACCCGCCTCGCACGCCGACCACCCCGGCGGCACACGGCGGCATCCTGACACTGGTTCGAGACGATCTACCCTACAGCAAGGTGGAATCGCCGTATCGCCCGACCCTGCCAGACCAACACACCTATTGCACAGCTACAACAGTGCACGTGTCCCGGGCCCTGGGCCTGACGGTTTTCAACGTGTACGTTCCCCCGGCACGATGGACTGCGGGCCAGGGTACCCAACATCAGGAATTCCAACCCGCGGGGATAAATCTAGCGAGAAGCTCCATCATCTGCGGTGATTTCAACGCCCATAACCTGAGCTGGGATCCACATCAGCCTGAGTCGGCACTCGGAGAGCTCATTGAAGACTGGGCGCTGGACGAGGGACTATGCATCCTGAACGATGGGAGCCCAACCAGACAGAACCCAAGCACAGGCGGAAAATCCACACCAGACATCACACTGATCTCCAGGGACATCATGGCCCATGGGGTCACGGGAAGTTACCTGGTCCACACAGAGAGGGGTCGGTTCCGATCACCTACCGATCCTCACCCGCCTATCCACGTCGGTAAAGCGATCACGGAGAGGGGGCCGCGGCCGGTTCACATACCGGAGAGCGGACTGGCCCGCCTTCAGGAAAAAACTGGACGAGCTGATCGCGGCATGGCCAGATCAGCCCCAGTCCCTGAATGGAGAAAGCTCCAGGTTGGAAGCAGCCATCCTGAGAGCAGCCCGGGCCAGCATCCCCTTCGGAAACGGACGGGGCCGCCGGCCTCCGTTCTGGAATTCCGCCTGCCAGGAAGCCGCTGACGCGCGCGAGGAGGCGCGGGTAACTGCATCTCGCAGCCGTTCGCGCGTGGATGTTCTGCGCCACCAGGAGGCGCGGGGCGAAGCGGACCGAGTGGCTGCGAGGGAGAAGGCGGACTTCTTCCACCAGAAGGTCGCGGAGATGAAGCCTGATGAGGACCTGTGGGGCCTAATCAAGAGCATGGACGGCCGGACCCAAACAGCAAGACCTGCCGTATCAATCGCCAGACCAGGAGCCGAAGAACAGCCCTCGCGCCCGACAAAGCCAGCTGTCACGGACGCGGAGAAGGCAGAGCTGTTCTGCCAGTCCTACGCGAGGGTATCCCGTCTCCAGAAAAACAAGGAAACCGACCGCCCTGTCAAGATCGAGGGAAGACGACCTCCAGCCTATCAAAATGATGGCAGAGGTCACCGACCCAATCTGCTCGCCATTCTTCGCGCGGAACTAAACAGGCCATCATAAGTGAGGAAAGGCGGAGCCCGGGGCGTCGACAGGCATCAGCAACGATCATCCATACACCAGACTCAGCACCCCGGCGCAGAATGCACTCCACTGGCCCATCCTCAATAGGAGCTGGCTGGAGGGGAGTGCGACGTCATGGAAAGCGGTCGAGATCGTCGCGATCCCAAAAAAGGGGAAGCCGCTAACGGAGACGGCCAGCTACCGACCCATCAGCCTCCTCAGCTGCATCAGCAAGCTGGCTGAGCGACTGGTGCAACACCGCCTGCAGCATTGGCTTGAGGCCACAGCCAAACTCAACCCAAACCAGGCGGGCTTCCGCCGGGGCCGGTCTACCATCGACCAGCTCGCCAAGGTGACCCAGACCATCTTTGGACGGTTTCGAGGCAAAGAAGCAAGCAGCGAGCTGTTCTTAGTGCTCCTCGACTGACGCTCGCGACGATAGTACTGGCGAGACGCACTGATTTGCCAAGATGGGCCCGGCTGGGCAGTGCCGGCTGCGCCACGCGCTGGATCAGGGCGCTACTCCGCACCGACTGCGCCAGAGTACGGTGGGGAGGTGCAGCATCCAGATGGAGGGTATTCCAAGAGGGCCTGCCGCAAGGCAGCGTGCTGGCCCCCCTCCTCTGGCTGCTGTACTGTAACGACCTGGACGACACCTTCAGGGAGGACCCCACAGTAGTGTCGCTGTTCGCGGATGACGTGGCGGTGTTGGCGACCGGCCGCTCTCTGCAGGAGTGCGCCGACACGCTGCAGCCGGCCCTGGACGAGATTGGTCGCTGGGTGACTAAATGGAAGGTCCAGCCGAGCCCGTCCAAGTGTGTGATGGCGACCTTCACACTGGACCCCAAGGAGAGCGGCGGCAAGGTCAGGCCAGTCTTGTACTTCTGCGGCCAGCCCCTTGGCTACGAGGCTACCCCCACCTTCCTCCGGGCTTCCGGGTGACGGGACAACTTCACATTCGCTGCCATGTTGACGCTACCAAGAAGAGGATGTCGCAGCGGCGCTCCTGCCTGGCGGCGATTGCTGGGAGGAGCTACGGCAGTCGCCGCCGCACCCTCCGCGTCGCTTACCAAAGCTACATCCGCGCCGTCTTCGACTATGGAGCGGCCATATATTTCACCCACGCGGCACCAGCAGTGAGAGAGCGCCTGGAGGTTGAACAGCGGAAATGTGCTCGCCTTATCACCGGCTGCATAAAGCTCACCGACAGAGATACCCTGATGGCGGAGGCGGGCTTGCCCCCGCTATCGGTGCGCTCCAAGGAGCTGGCGGCCGGGGAATACGCGCGACTCACCCGGTTCCTCCGGAGAGCCCACCCGAGAACTTTACTCAGGAAATCACCACACCAAGACTCTGCCTACCGTCAGCCCACGAAGCGTGGGAACGCGCGAAGACGACTGCCGGCGGGCCGGCCTGCCACCGCACTCCCACGCGGACGGACGCCGTTTCTCCGGCACCAAAGCCGTCTTCGCCGGGTCGCACAGATGGTGTGAGCGGCCGGCGCGGGGCTGGGCGCCTTTCGGGGAGGAGCCACTGGCGCTCTACCGGGGCGAGCCACCGTGGCACCACCGCGGAGAAGCCGTCCGCTTCGTCCTGGACCTGCCGAGACCCACCAGGAGGTCGGACCCTCCCGACAAGAGGAAAGCCGCTGCCCTGGAAGCACTGGCCCTCGTCCCAACCCCCGACTGTACCATCTGGTCGGACGGGTCGGCCAAAGAGGGCACCACCCAAGGCGGAGGAGGAGCACTGCTCGAGCTCCACGGCGAAGGGCGCACCGTTGAGTGCGCGGCCCCGGCCGGCTGGGTCTGCAGCAGCACGAGGGCGGAGCTGGTGGCGATGGCGGAAGCGCTCCGCTGCCTCCACGAGCTGCCTGCCCCATCCAGTACCCCTATCAGGAACGTGCTGCTGTGCTCGGACTCCCGGGCGGGGCTCCAGCTGCTGAGCCGCGGCCCGGACGCCCAGCAGACGGCCCTAGCCCAGCGCATATGGGGTTGCTCGGCGCGCTTGGCGGAGGCGGGAAAACATCCCCCTCCACGGGGTCCCGGGCCAAGCCGACCTGGCCGTGCGTAAACGAGGCCGCCGGGACCGCCTTCGCGAACCGCGCGGCCCGGAGTGTGGACCAGGCGGGGCGCCGGTTGACCCTTTCCAGCGCGGGCGCGCCATCCGGCGCTTTGCAGCGGGACTCGCGAGAAGAGATCGGCGGCGACATACCCCACCTGCAAGCCGACCCCCGGCCTGACGACTAGACCGCTGGGGACAACGTCACCGTCTTGTGCCAGTCCGCACGACACCTCCCCACTGGCCCGTGCCACCCTACACCGAATCGGCTTGGCCTCCAGTCCCCTGTGTCTGGAGTGCGGGGAGGAGGATGACACGGTGGGGCATCTCCTGACGACATGCCCCGCCTACCAATCTGCCAGAAGCTGTTGTTGTTGTTGATTTGGGCTTTAGGGCGCCGTAACTACTGAGGTTATGTGGCACCCATTGCCAGAAGCCGCCACTGGGGACCAGTCCCAACGATCGAGGACGTACCGACCCGCCCCCGTCTGCCGCCCCCTAGGGGGAGGCACACGTGGCGTGCAGCAGAAGAAGAAGCGGAGGCAGGAGCGGAGACAGGAGCGGAGGACAGGAGCGGAGACAGGAGCGGAGACAGGAGCGGAGGCAGGAGCGGATACAGGAGCGGAGGCAGGAGCGGAGACAGGAGCGGAGACAGGAGCGGAGACAGGAGCGGAGACCGGAGGACAGAGACCGGAGGACAGAGACCGGAGGACAGAGACCGGAGGACAGAGACCGGAGGACAGAGACCGAGCAGGACAGAGACCGGAGGCAGAGACCGGGACAGGACCGGAGGACAGAGACGTGAGGACAGAAGACCGGAGGACAGAGACCGAGAGGACAGAGACCGGAGGAAGAGACCGGAGACAGAGACCGGAGGACAGAGACCGGGATGGACAGAAGACGTGACGACAGAAGACCGGCAGGACAGAGACCGGAGGACAGAGACGGAGACAGAGGACCGGGACAGAGACCGGAATGACAGAGACCGAAGACAGAAGACCGGATGACAGAGATCGGATGACAAGAGACGGATGACAGAGACCGAGAGGACAGAGACCGGAGGACAGAGACCGGAGGAAGAGACCGCGAGGACAGGAGACCGAGGGACAGAGACGGACAGAGACGGACAGAGACGGACAGAGACGGACAGAGACGGACAGAGACGGACAGAGACGGAGGACAGGAGACAGGACAGGAGACAGGACAGGAGACAGGACAGAGACGGACAGGACACGGACAGAGACAGGACAGAAGACAGGACAGAGACAGGACAGAGACAGGACAGAGACAGGACAGGAGACAGGACAGGAGACAGGACAGGAGACAGCGGTATGGGCCTCCGTTCTACTCACACGGAGACCGGCACTCACGAGTCAGCGCTATCACCCACCAATGAGGATCATCGGCCGGTTCTTCATGTTAGCCAGGTCCAGCATGCCTGCCGGGCAGAGCAGCCTGGTCAGCCGGTCACGCGGGAACCACGCTGCAGTTGCACACCTAAAGCCGCACGGCGCGCCAGCCAGACTAGACAGCACGTGGCAGAGACAATGTTGGCCACTATTTGACTAGTAATGCCGAGAAATGACGACCGTAATCATATTGTTCTATAAGAATGAAGTAGTTTTTAATTTATACTGTCTACGGCTATTGATTTCTATAAGTAGTGTTGAATATATACTGTCTGCGGCTATTAGTTGCGTACAAAAACAAACTGAGTACGCATGCGTAGTACATACATCACGGTGGAGAGAAATCCCAATACACATTTCGATGTCGGGCCGATGTGGAAAGATGTCGGCATCACGGCAGCGGCATGCCGACGCCGGCTGGACCACGGCTGGACGTCGGCATAGGCGGACATACACGACGTCCAGCCGACGTCGCGATGACGTAAAACCGACGTCGGCCTGACGTCGGCATGTTTACTGGGATATGGTTTTTAGGAATGAACCACTTACCACTAGTCACATGGCTTTTTTGAGGTATTGGAAACTTCTGATTTTGTTTTGTTTCAATGAGCGAAATTGACCGTCATCGAGCTTCTTTGAGGCGCTGCTGGACAATTTTTACCTTGTTTTGACTATTCTTACAAAGTATTTTTCGTGTGTATTTCTGAAACACAGATTTTCGGGTTCCCCGCTCACTGTTAAGTCATATATTCTGTCTTCAACGTTATATCATGCATATTGAGAGAGTAACTGAAGATTTACGGCTTGCATAATGACATATCATCATCATCGAAGATACACGGCTTGTATTCAGGTACCCGTGAACAACGCCATCTGTTGAGTGTAATGGTAACTAGTTGCGAAAAGTTTGCTTCTAATTGCGTTAGAGCCCTAAACAAGTCGAACGTGTCCCGTTGTCGCAAGATGAATCTAACGAGGACCATTTCTGATTGAGTTGGGTCACCAGGTCACCTTCCAGATCAGGTCATTCACCTCTATCTGGCCAACATCGCCACTTTTGTAGATGGGTTATATCAGGCACTCGTCATTTCGTTGCTGATTGAGTTAGAGCAGGGGTCGGCAACCTCCGGCCCGCGGGCCAGATCCGGCCCGGACGGCTGAGTCCGGCCCGCGGCTAGTATCGGCAACTTACATTGTATTCCGGCCCGCAGGTGCCTTCAGAAATTTAAAATAGTTTTAACCAAAGTATGCGTGCATTCGTTGATGTTTCTTCTTCACTTTTGCCGCTGGCCAAATTTAATTTCCTCGGAAGTCAAATATTTTGGGCACACTGGTGAGCTAATGAAGTTAGGAGTTGCTTTCATTTTTTAGAATCGATTTTGCCTGGCTGGCGCAGTCTGTCTAGAAGGATATAACATATTCCACCATGTGGAACATACGGGCAAATCATCTCAGCTGTTAGACAGCTTTTGAATGCATTAATTACGTGGTTCATATTTCCCAAATGTGACAACTCATTGCCGTCAGATTGTATCGATTTATGCCCCGGCCCGCTGACTGCTTCCAGATCTCTCATCCGGCCCGCGCCCTAAAAAGGTTGCCGGCCCCTGAGTTAGAGGCACGACACCGAATCGAGCATGACTGGTGTTACGAGTGGAATTTAACAATATCCAGTTTGATGAATTTAGGTCAGCACGTTACCCTCCAGGCCAGGTCATTGACCTGAAGCCGGCCAAAATAGATACTATCGATGGCAGGACGCACTGGTTCTTTGTCATTTCGCTCCTAATTGAGCTATAGCTACGACACAAAAACTAATTTATCCGGCACGACGAGAGGGGGCTAAAGATACCAAGGTTTCGATGATCAAGGTTGGTGAGGGTCACAAGTTATTACACGGGTCGGATCAGTGATCTGACCTACTGAGTAGGAGGTTTTGTCGGCTTGAGCTCACTGACCTGACCTGTAGGGTTATTTGTTGACCCGAGGTCATCGAAATTGGTAGCGTCGTGACACTTGATGCGTTTGTTTGTTGTTTCGTGGCTCTAGCTCAATTAGAACCAAAATGAAAATGTGGCCAATGCCACCAATATTTGGCATTTGTACGATGACACAGGTAAACAATATAATATTGGTGGCATTGGCCACATTCTCATTTGGTTGATAATTTAGCTAGAACCACGAAACAACAAAGAAACGCATCAAATAGCACGAGTCGTGACACGCATCGTGATTCACGACGCTACCAATTTCGATGAACTCTGGTCAACAGATAACCCTACAAATCAGGTCAGTGATCTCCAGCCGACAAAACCTCCTACTCTGTAGGTGAGATCACTGACCTGTGTAATAACTTTGTGACCCTGATCGCCCTAAGATCATCGAAGCCTTGGTATCTCAAGGTTCCTCTCATCGCGCCGGACATTTTTTTGTGTCGTAGCTATAGCTCAATCAAGAGCGAAATGACAAAGGACCAGTGCGTCCCGCCACTAAAAGTCTCTATTTTGGCCGGCTTCAGGTCAATGACCTGGCCTGGAGGGTAACGTGCTGACCTAAATTCATCAAACTGGATATTGTTAGATTTCACTCGTAACACCAGACATGCTCGATTCGGTGTCGTGCCTCTAACTCAATCAGCAACGAAATGACGAGTGCCTAATACAACCCATCTACAAAAGTGGCGATGTTGGCCAGATAGAGGTGAATGACCTGATCTGGAAGGTGACCTGGGACCCAACTCATCAGAAATGGTTCTCGTTAATTCATCTTGCGACACGGGACACGTCGACTTTGTTTCAGAAGGCTTGTAAGCAATAGAAGCAAAGCGTTTTCGAATATACCATAGTCTCAACAGATGCTCGAGGAGGACGAGATACAGCGCTTAAATCTTCAAATACTAGCTCCATGCATGACATAACATATATGACTAAACAGTGTGCGGGGAACCTGGAAATATGAAATTCAGATACACACAAAAATGTATTCATGAGAAAATAATCAAAACGAGGGAAAAATCGTCCGACATCGCTTAAAAAAACTCGATCTCGGACATTTTTTCTGAATAAAAAAGTTCCAATATTTCAAAAGGTCATTTATAGTGGTTCTTTGATAAAATCATAACTCACTCCACCTTATTGAACACCGTATGCGTTGTGAAATGACTGGAAAGCATAAATATAAGAAGTTCATCTACCACTGAGCTCCGCGTGTATACTGTATATGCATTTTGCCAGCGTTCGCACGCGATGGCTAATAGCCGCGTGCATTGTGAATCCATCATTACAGGCGGGTCACAGTCCCGGCCGCCGGAGAGAGTGAAATTACCTGCGTGCTGTTTCTTTTTCCTGCCGACTGCCGCACGGGTCAATGATGGTCATAAGCTCCTCCTCAGACCTGTCCTCCCTCAGGGCGTCCCTGCAGGACAGGAAACGGGTCAGGGCGTCCCTGCAGAACATAGGGTGATGTTCCCGCAATAAAACGCCAAAATGACTGAAATCGGTTTAAGGAAATAGTTCACATTTATATTTTTCCAACAAGATTTGATTTTATCTTGCAATATATTTGTTAGGTCAAAAATGGCCATACATCGCGCCGATTCAGGACAGCAGGTTGTAAATTATCAATTTATCAAAACTATATACATATTCTCTGAAACAGGGCCCTGACGTCACGCGAATGAACAAAGTGGCTTAGCCAATCAGATTCGAAAGGAGTCCAGCTGGAAGCTGATTGGCTGATTGTATAGCCTCTGCTCAGAAGTGCGTTATAGTGCCACGCGCATTCTTGTACATTGCCAGCGCCATATTCGTTTTCCAAGTTCAGCATTCCTCCGCCAATAAGTACAATATATTCGGCTTGAGTCTTTTCAGCCAAGACAACTTGCAGATAGGGGTTTCTCAACACGGCCTACATAACTGCTATATCAGTTCAAACCTCATGTTGAAGGTGAACTATTTCCTTCAAAAATGAACATATTTCCTTATTAAAAAAGCTCCTTACCCTATTCCGGGACGGATAAAAGTATACGGATCTGTCGGGAGAGGCCTATTCGCCCCCTCCCCCTCAGATCTCGGCTCCCATAAGATCAATAAATTTGGTGGGTGGCTAGGGTCTGGGAATATTTTTATTTCGTAAACTTTGAATGACCTTGGGTTAATATATTCAAGGTCAAATGACGTAATCAAAGGTCAAATTGGTAAAATATGATGTTTTTCAGGAAACCTTGCAATGGGGTGGGGGACTGGTATTGGGTTTTTACGCCTAAAAAATCATAACATTTGTCTCGATTTTTTAGTATACCTTTTGCACACATTTTAGATCGCTTTCCGTCATGAAACTTCGTCTTAACTTGTTTTATTTAAAAAAAAAAAACATTCTTGATGTGTTTTAGTGACGTCACGAAAATGAGATCGGATACGAGTTCAGGGGAGTGTCATCATAGAGATCATATATACATAGAGATGCCATGCACTTAAATCTGCGGCAATTTAGTGTTTTTTTTTCAGCAATAAGTTTCTCCTACAGATCCCCTATAAACAGCGTGCGCCGATGACAATAACATCTTTATCTGATAATAATATTTTTTATTAATTTTGTTTACAATATAAATTTTGCCTAAAAAACTGTCTTCAACATAAAAGACAGTGGCTCAGTTAATCACGGGCATCGAGAGTGTTAACAAAATGTGCTTAAAAAGACCACTGAATTGCCACGAAATCAAGTGCTTCAGCATAGGCTATGTATATATGATCTCTATGAGTGTCATCCCATGGATAATTGAAAACTGCATTGGAACGTATCAGCTGATTGCGTATTTTGTGCGCCTTGGCCTTCGGTAAGTAAACGCGTAAACGGGACGCGTCAGAGGACACGCGTGATGCCTGACGATGAGTGGTGGTATGTGGTGTGGAGCTTTTAACTGCAATAATTCGAAAAAGAAGTGCCCTGAAGTTACTTTCCATCGAGTCCCAGCGAATCCAGAAAGGCAATGCATATTATTATTCAGACGGAGTGAGAAAGCGAAGCGTTCGAACGAACATAGTCTTACAGTTTGGCTAAAATCCGTCTTCATCTTGCACCCTTGCTTGCTTGCATACGTGGGTTTCAAGGATAACTCCCGTTTCACTGCACTGATAATGCAAAAGTATACACTGATAATTGTGTCGTAAAATAACACATGGTATAGGCCACGTGAAAATATTCTTACAGATGGGCCAAAATCCGTCTTCATCTTGCACCGTTGCATGTTTGCTTGCTTGTATGCGTGGGTTGCAGGGATGAATCCCGAACCACTGCACTGATTATGCAAAAGTATACACTGATAATTTGGTCGTAAAATAAGACATGCATAGGCTACGTGAAGATATTTAAAACAACTAAATAGATATTATGATGATTACAACTAAATAAACTTCCACCATCCATAAATAAACACAAACTGAATATCGGTTGCAGAATAATCACGTGCTTTGACTTAGAATTCACCTCCGCAGATGAGAATCCGAATAAAAATAATTGAGAGTCACAGAAAGGTGCAGGATAAATATTGATTTACTATTGCAACTAACAACCATGATTATCAGTTGCCGGACACAAATGCAATAACTCGCTCCGTCTGCATCATGCCGTGCATGCTTTATTAGTTACTAGCTGGAATACCCGGCGTTGTCCGGTCAATTAATTACCTTATGTCAACAATAATGACACACTTGATGTATTTTTAAGTAGTGCGTCATCTCATCTAATCATCTACATTAAGCACAACTTGAAAAAATGCATACCCCAGTCACGTTCAAAGATTACACTTTCCATGCTATACGATTGTTAACAATACTGACAAGAAAGGCACCACTTGAAAATATGTGTGGTACCAGCTTGTTCCATCAAGTTGCCGAAAAACGCGGCTCCACTTGCTGAACCTCCCCAACACGACAGTCAGGATTCATTGGAGCATTGAATGTGCCATGCGTTTGAATGATTCATTGGAGCAGTGAATGTGCAACAAAGAAAAAAGTTCATCAAGGTCAATTTCACAGTTTGGACTTTGCTTGAACAGCCCCCGTAAATCTCGTGAACTATGACAGCTAGGAACAATTGGAAAAAACATTCGAAAGCTAATTAAAAATGCAATCTGACCAGGAGTCCTCAAATTGAGCTCAGATCAATAGTTAAGGCTCCAAAGGCCATCGAAGGTAAAAAATGCAGTTTTTGTTAGAATTTGTTTTCCCGAATAACTTTTTATCCAAAATGGATAGAGCAATTATTTTAACACCATCGTGTTTGTCTCGTTTAGGCGCTTTGAAACATACGCATGATGACCTGGTAAGGTCACTTTCAAAATTTGACCTCAGGTCAAGGTCATTTGGTGACCAAGATAGGTCATAGTAAAAATATTTTATATTTTGTGGGNTCGACCCGGATTCAACGAACACAACACAAACCAAATTATCGTTGCCCACCGGCGAACCGTCTCACGAGCCAACACATCTTGCACTGAGTGAACATCGCGTTGAACGACATGTGAACAGGCGAGCACGCACAACGACGCTTTAACAAAAGATCCAGCTCCTCCTGGTGAGGCGTACCTTACGAACTAGCATAACACTTCGCATAAGGCTAACTACCCGACGAACGGCATCGCCTGACGCTTCTTCAACATAACACAGCACTCAGCACAGTTTGACAAGCTTTGATATCGGTCTGAGATACTCAGAGAGACCTACGCGAACTATAGCTTTCCGCACCAAACCTCTGCTGTCTTTGTGCGTGACCTTAATCCTACCAAGATTCCACTGTCCCCTGGGACCTACACCTACAACTAACACAACATCATCAACGGAGAGATTCTTTTGGACATCTACCCACTTCTGCCTCTTCTGGAGCGTCGGAAGGTACTCCTTGACACACCTCGACTAGAACAGCTCAGACAAGTACTGCAAGTGACGCCACCTTCTCCTGTAGATATCGTCACACGAGAACGCACCAGGTGGATCTGCAGCGCCGCCACGTAGCTGAAGAAAGTGATTGGCTGAATCACTGATTGAAAGAAATGTCAGTGGTTCCAAATCACCAGCATCTGACGACACGTACGTGAGTGGACGGCCATTCAAGATACATTCAACCTCACAGAGCAGCGTGTGGAGTCCTTCATCATCAAGACGCTGCTGACCCAGGATTGCACCAAGGATCTTCCGAATGGATCTGATCTGACGCTCCCACGACCCACCGAAATGGCTGGCGCCCGGAGGATTAAATTGCCACTCAATTCCCTTCCGCAGCATGGCCTCAAGAACAACATCTTGGTTCGTCTTGTCTATCTCTTGGCGCAGCTCGCGCTCAGCTCCGACAAAGTTCGTTCCATTATCCGATCTCATCGTGCGAACCGGACCTCTTCTGGATATGAATCTGCGCAGAGCGCTGATAAACGAATCTGTGGATAGACTGTTAGCCACCTCAATGTGCACTGCGCGATCTGTCAAACAAGTGAATATGACACCATATCGCTTCTCTTGTCTCCTTCCTATCTTGACGACAAATGGACCAAACAAATCGACACCGACATTCGTGAACACGGGATCACCTGGGGTCACGCGATCCTCCGGCAGATCTGACATCAGCTGCGTGCTAACTCGTGCCTGTCGTCTCCTGCATGACACGCACCTCTTGATGACTGACCGGACCGCCGAGTTTGCTGAGATTATCCAGTACCGTGCTCGAATCCTGGCCAGAACGTGCTCTCTGCCCTGATGTCCCAGCGCCTCATGAGCGTCTCGGATGAGCAGCTCGGTCACATGACCGCGTTTTGGCAGAATCAAAGGATGTTTCGACTCGTATGCACACTCTGACCACTGCAACCGTCCTCCAACTCGCAAGAGACCATTCCGGACGAAAGGATCAAGACCGTACAGCCTGCTGGATCTCTTCACCTTTCTTGTTTCATTCCGGGCCGGTGCCTTGTACGGCTCATCCGTGTCTTGCATAAGAGCTCTCTGATGATATCTGGTCACAGCTTCTTCCGCTTTCTGTAGTTCGTCTGTGGTTAACGGAGATGGCTTCTGCTTCTCTGCATCCCGTTGCGACAGACGATTGCTGGCGTCACATTGCATTCTGTTTCTGCTTCTCTTCTGGAGGGTCTTCCTGATTCGAAGCAGCCACGCCACTGCCTTCTTCAAGCGATGCCAGCTGGAGTAGTACGGGATGAGTCGGTCTGTCGGGTTCATCTCTTATTTCTGGCTTACTGTCGCGGTGCACAGAACATCCCGTTTCACCTCCGGATCCTCGTCTGTGATCACCGGCATGGCGCTGAAAGGCATCTGGGGCCACATGTTCTCACCTTTCCACAGGAACTCTGGTCCATGCAACCAACGAGCTCGCACACAGAGTGAGTTCTGTATCTTAAGCCGCGGGAGGCGTCCGTCTGCGGGATTAGACGCAGAAATCCAACATCCTTTCCATTCAGACGCAGAGGAGCCAATCCTTGATAATCCGCCAGACGGTTTGCTACGTCTGGTATCTTGCTTGGTCGTTGTCACATAACGCAGACTGTCGTGCCTATCCGTCCAGTAAAATGTCTGATGACAATCGATATCCAGCTCCCTATGTATCATGGTGTTCAGACGCACACCTAACCGTCGCCGCTGAGAGGCTCAGGCGAGGCACAGTGGATTGTCTTCAGAGGAGCGACTCGAGACTTCCCCATGAGGAAAAGCACAGTGGAACCTTGTCCACCTTGTTCACCTGTCTGAGATAGGAGACTGCTCCGTAGCCCTTCTCACTCGCGTCGCAGAAATGATGCAGCTGATTCTGCAAGACAACAAAATATGGAGGCGTCAGACATCTTTCTACAGTTAATTCCGACAACTTCGGCAGCTCTTCTACCCAACTCCTCCACCTACGAGCCTCATCTTCAGGAATGCTGTCGTCCCATCCCACGCCTAACCTACACAAGTCCTGCAGGATCTGCTTGCCAAGCAGGAGAAAGGGACCTGCGATACCTAGCGGATCATAGACTGAACTGATCACATACAAAATACCTCTCCTCGTCGGAGGCATGTCCTTCCTGGTTACACTTAATCCAAGCTTGTCTTCGTCGATCTTCCATCGCACCCCTAGCGCTCTTTCCTCAGTCTGACACACATCTTTGTTTAACCCTACGTCCATCTTCTGACTGCAGTCCTGTGCAGTCAGGTCCTGAAGGACGAGCTTCCTGTTGGCGACAAACTTCGTCAGATGGAAACCACCTTCCACGCAGAGAGCGCGAACTTGCCGCACGATCTCCTTTGCTTCCTCTTCAGACCTAACATATTTCAGGCAGTCGTCGACGTAGAAGTTCCTGAAGATGACCTCCACGGCTTCCCGCGAGAACCTATCGGCGTTGTCTTCGGCCGTCTTACTCAGCGCAAAGTTCGCGCAGCTCGGTGAGGACACAGCACCAAAGAGATGGACTGTCATCCTGTACTCAGTTGGTGTGCTCTCCCGATCGCCGTCTGACCACCACAGGTACCGAAGAAAATCCCTGTCTTCCCTTGGTACTTTAACCTGATGGAACATGGAATTTACATCAGCAGTGAGCGCCAACTCTCCCTGTCTAAATCGCATGAGTACGGCCACCAGACTATTCGTCAAGTCTGGTCCCTGAAGTAGCATGTCGTTCAGACTCAGCATACCTCTCAGCTTAGCAGCGCAGTCAAAAACGACTCTGATATTCCCTGGCCGCCGTGGGTGGTACACACCGTGGTGGGGGATGTACCACAGTTTCTTGTCCTCCCTCAGAAGACAGTCCTCGGATACCTTTTCTGCATGACCTTCTTGAATGATTGAGTTCATGAATGCTGTGTAGTCCTGAGCGAACTGTGGACTTCTATTTCATCTTCCTTTTGAGGTAGGCAAGCCTTCGACTCTGCCATCTGACGGGTTTGTTAGGCAACCTTGGGTCTTCGTCTCTGAACGGCAAGGCCAGCTCGTAGTGACCATCTCTGATCTTCACACTCTCTTCTGTCTTTTTTTCCAAAGTTTGTCTTCCTGTGACAATCCCAGTTCTGCACTAGACATGTTGTCACCAAACTCAGCATTGTAGAGATCCTTGATCATCTGATCAGGGTTCTTGTCGATATTGATGCGGTGTACCCTGGCTCGGTGCTGCTTGTCACATCCTTGAACGGCTGTGCTCCCTCTTCTTGGACCAGCTATGGTCCAGCCGAACGCTGTTCTCACGGCATATGGTCCCCCGTCTTCGCTTTATAAACCTCCAGCGGTTCTAGCGCCTTGGGACAGTTGTACCCGATGAGGAGACCAACTTAAAAATCACGACCTACTTCTGGCAAACTGATGCTCTGCAGGTGAGGCCACTCATCTACATCTCTCTGCGTTGGGATCTCCTCCCTCGATACAGGTAAGCTGGCCAACGTGTACAGTGGAGGCAAAGGAATGCTACAGACTCCATCCAGACCGCTCACCTCCAGCCCTCCTGTCACCTGTGTGTGCAACACTTTCTTGCCTGATACGGTCGTCAAAGCCAGAGGGCGCTGAGCAATGGGGACATCCAGCTGGGCCAGCAGAGTGGAGTCGATGAACGACACAGAGCTGCCGTTGTCCAGGAAGGCGTACGTCGTCACAGCATGCTCCTGTCGACCTGCAGGGAAGATCTTCACCGGGAACGAATATTCATACGATTCACCGCCTTCGACCGCGCTGACAATGGGCGTTGGAATGCCTGCACTTCGTCGTTCCGCCCGCCGAACCTCCCTCTTTGGCCTTTTCCACCAGGTCTTTGTGCTCCGGATGTCCTCGATCTGATCGCTTCCTGGCAGTCTGTCGTCCAGCATCGTGGAACAGGGTCACATGTCTCCCATTACATACTCGACAGAATGACCTCCTACGACACTGACTAACATCATGACCAGCGCCGAGACAACCGAAGCAGAGTCTCCAATTCCTGACAAAGTCAGTCTTTTCCTTCAAGCTCCTCTGAAAAAGGTTTTCACAGTTATGTAAAAGGTGAGGCCCCTGACAGAAGTAGCACCGTCTGGCTGGCTGTGTCTTGTCCTCCGTGGGTGTGCTCAGAGCTGCAGTAGCAAAACTCGACCTCTTGGTGACCTTATGTGCTTCTTTTGGTTTTTCTCTACCAAAGACCGGGTCTCTAGCAATGGCTGCTTCCTTGTCGACAAACCGAACCAAGTCCTCAAACTGCAGTCGTCTTCCTTCATTCTCTGTGATGTGGTGCGCCACTCGGCGCCACCTGTCCTGCATGCTCAGCTGCAACTTCTCGACAACGACCTTCATTATCTGAGGATTGTCAAGCTCTCTCAGACCTGGTGTCATCTGCATAGCATTTCTACATCCGACCAGAAAGATAGAGAAATCATCTAACGATGCAGCATTTGCTCTCAGTGGAGGCCAAGAAGTCACCTTTTCAATGTACGAGTTAGCTACTCTGGTGGGACATCCGTAGCGTTTTTCTATCAGCGCTCTGGCTTCTGCATACCCTTCTGTTGGCTCCAAGTGCATGCAACTTCTTACCAACTCCTTGGCCTTCCCAGTGACATGTTGTTCCAGGTAGTAGAGCCTTTCCCCTGGTTCATCTGCTCGAGAGGCGATTCTGACATTAAATGCACGAATGAAGGAAGCATACTGCATTACATCACCATTGAACATTGGCACCTCGGCTGGAAGCAGAGTGTTTCGTGATATTTTTTTGACAGCTGGTTGAGGACGTCTTGAGTTCCGTTGCTTGCTGCAGGGATGCCCGACTGTTGAGGATTAGGATCTGAGAACTGAGGATTCTGAGGATTGTGAGAATACGATTGAGGATTGCCATCCAAGATAGGAACAGGCTTGGATTTACTTGGAGGTACAACAGTTGCTGGTTGAGAGCCTGGCTGCTGTTGGGTTTCTTCATGGTTGACTTCATCCAGCTTCAGACTGTTGAGCTCTGCTTCATTTTCTGCCATGTCCACTTGCAGCTCCTCCATTTCTTCTCTTTTTAATTTCATACTTGCTTCTGCCTTTTCTCTCTTTTGTTTGAGCACCTGTTCCCCATTTCCTAACATTTGACGTAACTCCATTTCCTGCTCCATGAACAGCTGTTTCTGCTTCAGGGCTTCACATCTTGCTTTTAAACCAGCACTCCTAGCTGTTCTTTTAGCCCTTTCAAGTGCCACTGAACCTGATGTAGACCTGCTTCTCCTACACGAACCAACAGAAGAAGCGCGACTTAGGAGCAGAGGATCCTGACGACCTGAGTCACTATCACGAACAAAAACACAATCTTCTGGATCAAGACCATCATCAACCAAGCACAGCCTCAGCCGCTCCTTAAGAGTTCCCTTAGTACCACTAATATCTTGATTGCGAGCACCTAACTCCCTTTTTAGATCAGCCACAAGAAGCGGATCTAACGTCAATTTGTCCTTTTCTGTCATTGTGACAAGCTACTTCAACAATGAACAGCTGAGTCTGAGAAGTGCACAATTTACAGATATGTGGGCAGCACACTTACATGATACATCATATCGGCACACATAAACACCTTAAAACACACATTAGCACTTTAAAATCTTCCATCAGGCAGCAATAGTCCAAACCTTGACTTCCGATGACACTGGTGCAGGTTACAGCTTCCTGCAGCTAGCCACCAGGTGTCCTTAGCCACGCGCACCAGTAACTGTAGGCTTCCTGCCGCCCAACTGGAGTCGTGTTCTCCTTTTCCTGCCTGCTTCCTCCTTTCCTCCTGCCCCCGCCAGTCCTATCAGTGCAAACAGTCTGCTTCCTTTGAAGGGTGTATTGTGAATAGATGTCAGCGTTGTCAGCAAGCCAACCCTGACCAATGGACGAGTTCTGCGCAGAACAACACAATTTACCTATAGAACAATGAACATTGTCACAACAATAATGCACATAGCAACATTAGACAATGCCCACATTATGGCGCACCACATTCGTGACATCGTGAGCATAGTTCCTTCCAATCATCGTATCAGACATCATGGCTTATATAATCAATTTAACCATTTCGCAGTTCAAACAATCACCCAGTTTGTCTCACCAAAAATAGAAAATAACAAACACCTGGATATAACACGTCTATGGCTGAAGAACAAGTCTGACCCCCTTGACTTCTGGAATTCCATTCAAACGTTTGTCAAGGTTTTGCTTTGATGCGCACAAATCATCGTCGTTTCGCCGCACTGCGCCAACTCAAGGTCCCAAATCAATCTGACGCTAAAGCGCTGCCAACAAAAGCGCTGACCCGACTCTAAAGCGCTGCCAACACTAAACCCGCTGCCTGACACAAATACTGCCGCTACCATAAGAATATAAATAGAGATACAATTACATTTTTGAAATATGTTTATCGACACTGGAGTAACTCTTTCTTTCAAGTGGGGCCCACGCATGGCAACTATCATCTTTAGATATAATTGTATTGTTACACATAATAAAATAATGAATGTTTTAAAAGACATATATATATGGACAAAATGCCCTACTTACTTATTTACCGGAAGCTTCTTTCCTCTGTGCATGAACCACGACGGAAGTACTGGTCGGATTGTCTACTTGCGCCAGTTTTATCACAGCAGTAGAGGTGAGGCTCCCCGCTTCTCAAAAAGAAAGCCGCATCAATAATATAAAACGAACATAATATATACTTTTTTGGGACTCAATACATTATAGATTTCATGTTATGCTTTTTAGCGTGAAATGCAACGAAATTTGAATCCAAGCTCGAAAATCATGAAAAAATGCTTAGTTTCGCGACCAGAAAAAATTGTCGTAGCAGTTTTGTGTTAAAATCAAATAAGAAGAAGCCATAATATTGAGTGCTCGTGAGAGGAACATGGGTAATGAGTAAATTTACAAATAAATTACCTTTCCTCGTGTCGTCAATTACAAGTTCAAGGCAAAATATTATATTATAAAACATTAGCCTGAACTTTCGGCCACTGCCATTATCAAACGATTTATAGCAATACTATTTATAACATTATAACGATTATAGCCGATATATAACATATTAACCGATTAATAGCCGAATATTATAAACCGATATATGCCGATATATAGAGCCGCCCCGATAATAACCGAAGCGATAAACCGATATAATAACAGATATAGCATTACCGATTATGAGCAATACCGATTATAGCAAACTGTACTTGCTGTAAATGCGGTTTGATAATGGTCAGTGTCCGAAAATTCACCCTAATGTTTTATAATATAATTTTTTGCCTTGAAATTTTAATTGACGACACGAGGGATGGTCATTTATTTGTATATCTACTCAAGAAGAAACCATTTTAAACATCCCAAATCGAAATTATGTCACGTGATTTCGCACACCTGGGCAAAGCAACGCATAGATAAAACATTTAAAAAGCATGCTTTGCACAAAATGAACCTCCGTTAGGCGGGTGATAAATTGACGCGGATTTATTCTGACTCGCTCGTCCTTCGCCGTTTAAGGCGTTTTACTGGTTTATACATCTATAAGCTTTGATATTGAGGATTGAAAATGAGGTGTATTCACAACAACTGTAATCCTGATAGTGGCGCACATACCGAATCAAGAACAGCGATATAAGAGGAAGCAACCGCTCATAAGTGTGGGGGGAGGGGCAATTAACATTGTTGGCGCCTTCGTACTAAAGATTGGGTCCTTGGCCTACCCCGGTTGTCTACTATGCTTATGGGTTATGACATTGTAGGGTTAATAATTCAAAGTTATTCTCTCAACTTTAAATCATTAGTCTCGAACAAATATCTGTGATCGAAGAGAATACAATGGCTCATAGCTAAGGGGTAGGGAACTTTTATTGGACCCTCAGGCTAAGAAGTGGGGCTATGGCCCCTGCCCCCCTTATACGCGAGGACGTGAATGAGAGCCTAGTTATTCTCCCAACTTCAAGGTATCCATCTAAAACCAAAAGAAGTGGGATTGCTTAAAGGGAGTTCACCTTTAACATGGTGTTTTGAGTTGAGATAGCAAAGTTGAGGTGCATGCTCCAAAATAAATTGTGACACCTTCACATTTTCAAAGCAACCTCTTATTTATTTAATACTAGCTGGGATGCCCGGCGTGGCTCGGGAAATAAATTACCTAATGTTACCCATAATGACACACTTGATGTACCTATTTTTCAAGTGGTGCGTAGTTAATAATAACTTAAAAAATGCATANCACATCAGGCGTATATTATGTGGGGATGAACAAGCCCTTACAATTGTATCTGTTTTGTCTTCGGGGGTTAACTGATGAGCTTAGGCTTCGCCATCCCACCAGTATACTGTAGCAACGCCTGACGAGGCAGATATTTGAAGTTCCCAATTTAACCAGAGTCTAAATATTATCCCAGGACCTTAACAGAAGGAGAAGGTCTAATGTTTTGCATCCAAAGGATTTTCAAGGCTTTCGTCCAATGGAAAGTCGCTTAGATTTTCACACCAAAAAGATCTGTTTTAGTGGAGATTCAATTTTGAGACGATTTCTGCGTAAACCAATTCAGGGCAGTTCAGTGTTGGTCTCAACTCTGACACGAGGTACCAACGTTAGCGGAATCCGCATCAATAAAATTGCGGCGTCATCTGCGTACATAATGAGCTGGCCAATGGTGATAAAAGAAGTCAAGCGTCCAGGAAAAAGTTTCGGAGGGGCACATTGGACGTCAAAGGGCCCTGGAGCTAAAACAGGGTCCCGAGCGTTTTTACAGTCTAAAAGGGCCTTCAGTCGGTTTGAGAGGTTATTTTAGGAATTAGAAAAGTCCTGCCAAGCCTAAAAGACCCTTGTCAGCTCTGAGAGTCAAAAATAACGGTTGTTGACACTTGACAGGCTTTGAAAGGCCCTATGCAAGGACGTCACCGACATTTTTAAAGGAAGATCGGCCAAATGATGAAAAAATGTAAATCACATTTGTATGCGTGTATTTAAGCCTTTGTAGCATTTGAAAGTGAATTTTCATGTTACAATAGTATACTTGTTATTTAGCGACGCCAAGCGGGCGAAACTTTTACGAGTTTGACTGAAAAACCATAAATATAGGTAATGTACCTTTATGTGATCGCACGAAGGCGTAAATTTTATTTTGAGGCGTGAAAAAATGAACCAGACCGTGCGTGGAGCCAAATCCTCAGTAACCCTTTTCCTGGTTGCACATATCGTTTCCCACCCCAGTATGATTAAAAAATAATGGATATGAAGGTAGTTTGATTACATAAGCTCAGGCCAACGTGCTAGGGATTTTTGGTCCAAGGGTGGGGGGCGGCGCCTGAAAGGCCATTTTTCCGAACGTTAGGAAGGGACCATTCCGAGCGTTGATAGGCTCCTTCCCAAGTGTGAAAGGGCCAAACAAACGGATGGAAGGCGCGTTACAAGGATCCTAATCAGTATACGTATGACATGGGCCCATACCAACTTTTAGGAGCTGGACTAGCAAACTACCATATAATCTTTGGAACCAGCACACCAATTTTGCAATCAGCCTAGGTATTACCAACTTCTTTAAAATTCATAACTTTTTAAAACCCGAACTCTTTTGGTAAATCAATTGCGGTCCGTGGAGCCGGCGTTGAAAATTTGAGTTCTATCGTCTGGATATTACAATTCTTTAATTTTCTCAACCGTTATAATTCCAATGCGGAATGGCAAATTTTGGGCCGTTTTAAGTACGGGAAAAGCGGGCTTTAATATTTAAAAATGTGTGTGCGTTAAGGGGTGCGGTAAAAAGGTGCTTAAAGCGTTTTTATTTTCCGAGACATCTTAGAAAAGAAAACAAACATTGACATAAATGCGACGAGAAACGGCATGTTTTTAACCCGCATACATACAGCTTTGTGGTAAAATGGCGGGCGCCAACAATTTTGTTTTTAGTTACAACTCCCTGGACAACTCGCTTTCATACTGTTGAAAGGCCGAGTGTCCCTTTAGGGTTTAAAGGGAATGTATTCACCTCTTTGAAGTTGTCCATGTAAACCGCTTGTGGTGACAAAATATGAAGTATTACTGCCGAACACATTCTACATTTGTTTCTCACAAAACAGTGCTCAATTTCATTGAAAAACTAAGTTTTAGTATTTGGGCTGATTGACGTCATATGAAGGATTTTTGGAAATTAGAAAAAACCTTCACGCTGCAATATGTATGGACAGTGTATGGCTAATGTTAATAGCCAAATGTAAAACAAGTCTACTTCATTCAACATTTGATAAAAAAGATGACGAATCGGCTTAACGCTCCCTAATACACTAGGGCCTTATTTTTTTGCAGATTCAAAACCAAAACTCAAATTTACTTTCGATTAGACCTCTGTGGGTGTTTTAACTTACAATACTTAATTTCAATGGAATTCCAACAACTTGGCATCTCAACCAAATCTTATGTTAATGTGAAACATTCCCTTTAAGCGGCCCCTTCGACCCTTTCAACGCCCTTCCGACTTGGATCAGGCTCATCTGGGATCTTCGAAAAGCATGACGTGGAGGGGCTGATATAGGTTTAATATAAAGAAGACTTACTCCAAGTAATAAATATTAAAATCAAACTTTCGGGTGGTACCAAATGCCTCACTGACGGAAGGGGTGTTACATTATATACCCGAAACTCCGGTTATAATATTTGTATGTGGTTAGATCACTTTGTATTTAATCTTCACCTGACGATCTCTTCGTGGTTTAAGTCTTTGGTCTGACCAGGACCTACGCTGACATTTACAAAAAAGCCCCTCTTGTGTGTCAGGGGCCATTTCGGCTGCCAGAAGATTCCCTCCGACCTGGCCAGGGACTGCACTGGCTGCTTGTCGCCCGCCGACATGCTCAGGGCCCCCTTCCAACCTGCCCAGGGGCCCTCCAGTCTGGCTAGTAACTCATCTAGTATTGTTCAAGGACCCTTCCACCGGCCCAGGACTCTTTCGGTCTAGCCAGGGGCCCCTCTTCTTGCCCAGGAGCCCCTTCATCTGCCCAGCGCTCTTCTGGTCGGACTGCGCTGGCTGCTTTGTCGCCCTTCGGCCGGATATGCATCGCCCAAGGGCCCTCCTTCTTGCCCTGGGGCCCCTCCGTTGCTGACTAGAAGCCAATTTGGTATGTTCAGGGGCTTCTTACCCGCCTCAGGGCCCTTTCGGCCTGTTAGGGGCCTCTCTGACTCTGCACAGGGGCCCTTCACCTGACTCGGGCCACTCCTGCTGCGTTTTAGGGCCCTTTGGCATTTTTAGGGCTCTTCTGACCACCCAGGGGCCCTTTCAGTCTGGTCAGGGCCCTTCTGAATCTGCATATGGGCATTTTTGGTCTGCATAGGGGCCCTCCAACTCTACTCAGGGCCCTTAAGATCCTTGCTAAGAGGACTGTGCTGGCTGCTTTGCTTGCCCTGCCGACATGCACAAGGTCCTCTCCGACCTGCCCAAGGCCCCCTCTTTCTGGCTGGAGGCTCATTCGACCTGCTTCAGACCCTCTGACCCGCTTAGGGGCTCTCTTGTCTGGTCAGGACCCTCTCTGGCACGCACCTGGCTCTGTTTGAACGTCCAAGGGGCCCTCTTGTCCTTTCAGACAGGGCCCTGACCGGTCCTTAAGGGACCTCTGAAATCGCGTAAACTTCTTAAGGACCACGCTTTCGCGTGTTCTTTCGTCACTTGAGAGCCCATGATATTGCACTTTGCGGGTTAAGCGGCCCTTTTCGGCGCGCGCAGCGCGCGAAAAGGGCCCTCCTCAGATGTTTGGGAGGGGGCACGTGCCCCCTGTGCCCCCCTCTGGATCCGCCCCTGAAAGAAGTCGTGCCATTTTATCGACAATATAATCACATCCGTTGTTTGCCTTCATGACAATAAATAAAGATGTTGTGAGATAAAAGCCTACTTATTTCTGGCCCGGACTGTAATTCTTGTTATTTCCATGAGCAGAACAAATGAATTAAACCACAACCGCCACCATCGTTCCCGGCTGTACGTCTCAATCCAACTATTTTCTACTTTGTGTCTCTCCAATGATTTAAATGATTTAATAACAATTTAATTGCATGTGCGTGTTGCACATATGGTGACCAGTAACCACCTTGAACCGGAACCTGGCAGAACCATTAACCGAGCAGGACTTCCCTCTCGCCACAGCTGGATCGAGATGGGAGAACTGTCCTGCTGAGCGGTGATCCCGCTCCAAAGGTTGATTTGAACGGAAGTCGCTGCTTCCGGTCATGCTGGAGCCCTTGTTCCTCCATGATCGGGTCATTTGGTGAGACGGGGTTCCCCGCTGAGCCCGCTCAACCAGTTGGCATCTCATCCAAGACAGAGTCATCCCCAACAGCGGCAGCCAGCTGGCCCCCACCGAGAATAGAAGCGGCGACAATAGACATGGCAACAGAAGCGTGATTGGCAGGTCCCAGAGCGGCGACCTGAGAGAGCTCCACTCTCGGCTGAAGTCGTGTTAACACTGAAATCCACCCACGCAGCTGTGATATGGCGCAGAGCCAATATTGGATCAGTAATAAGTGTAAGTGGGCGTGGCGTGGCTCATAAGAGCTGAGCTTAGATGCATTTAACTTCCGGTGAATAAAACTGAGCTTTTCACGTAGCCGGAGTTATTCGTTGGAACCGTAAGTAAGATTCCGGTTGTTGGGTTCATGGCACGAGGCCGCTGTTAGTTTTCCACGGGTTTATGTCTTACGATACTAGCTGGTGTTGAGGAGAGACAACAGCTTAAAGTGTCAAGGTGAGAGACAACGAAGAACTGAAAGAAGCCGCTATACACAAGGCAAACAGCAGGTGAACGTTGCCAGCAACTTTTTTCCGGCAGTACCTAACAGTAACTAAGTGAGGGGCGTCATTTTATGCATATTGTTACTTGGTATCAGTTCAGTAGGCGAGTTTCATCGACAATTGTCTCCGACACAGAGTACGCAGCTCTGGATTAGGGTGACGAAGTCGAGAGTTCTTGATCAACTCCATTTTCGCCTCTGAGGCTCTGACCAGGGCTGAAAAATGACACACCGGGTTCGACGCTACAGCTTTACGAATAACAGTATCCCTGACATAATGCAGATGTCTCCACTTATTTCACGAAACACTAAGGATTTTGCATGGACGGACATTGTGAACGCAGAACAATCGGGTTAAGGTGAATACAATGAACTTACAGATTTCAGGCAAGGGCGGATACAGAACACCACCGGTGTTCTTTTGGGGGCGCAAAGTCCAACAAGTCGGACATAATTATAAAAACTCGTCGGATTCCGCTTGCTTACGCATTGATAGCTGATTTAAATCAAACTTTCCTCAGTTAAAGTTGCATAGATTTTCTTTTATATCATGAAATGTGTAAATTTTCCTCCGATTTCAGATGTTTTGGGGGCCATGGCCCACTGGCGGTTACAGAGGGGGGCTGCAGGGGGCGCGGCCTCCCCCAGGCGCCCGGGTCGCGGGGCCGGTGCCGTGTTTTGGCCTCTCTCGCCTTGCCGGGGAGGTGGTTTCGGGTGTAGGTCGGCAATAACACGGCCGGGCTCCTCCTCCCTACGCGACTCGGGCGCCTGGGTGGATGGGCCGGCCCCTGCAGCGGCCTCGTGCTCTGATTCCAGCTCCAGCCAGTGGCCTGGTATTCCTGCGCGCCGGATCGTCGCTGATTCTTTAGCTGAAACCTTGTGTAGACAGATCCCATTGCAGTGCTGTGGGCCGGTGAGTTAATTCGCCGTTGCAGTGCGTGATGAAACCCTGCCAAAACGTTAGGGAGTCTGCTATGAAATGGCTCCAGTTTATCTATTGGCGCTGATTTCTCCGGAGACTACTGGTCTCGATTAAGTTGCACCATCTGGCGCCTCAATAGTCGGGGCTTCATTGGCCACTAAGACCTCGATAAAGCCTACCTCATCCGAACTCACTTGTCGTCAGTAGCGCCATTCGTATTCCCCAATAAGTGAATTGACGGTGCTAGGCGGCACCGCATGGAGTTCGGACCATCATTCTGTAATACAATATATATGTGCTGCCTTCGCCAATTGGTCCTCAGTTTAATTGACCGGTCGCAGGTGCGAGAGAAGGCGGAACGGGTTTGACCGGTTTGGTGTTTCGTCCTTCGCAAGGAGACATCGTAGCGACTGGTGCTTGGCCTCAACTTCACCACCTCCGCGCAATCAACTATCCTCTCTCTCTCGATAACCACTACCTCTCCACAGGTTCAACTTTACTCACTCTACAGTCACCACTACCCGCTTCACACAACCACCACCTCCCTCTCACCGTCCCAGCCTCACTGCCGCTCGGATAGCTGGATTATACTCAGTCGCGTGTTGCAACCGAAAAATGAGGCACCAACTGGCTCTCTGCCGCCGCCGTTCCACTGATCCAGGACTTCTGTTGCTGGTTGCACCTGACGTGGATTCCTTGAGCGTTGCTCGCTTGAGGTACGGGGCCGTCGGTTGTGCCGCGAGCTGGCTGTGCCGGCTGGCTCTCGGTCAGTCGGGTGCCCGGAGGACGCCAGTACTGCTGACCCGACTCGATGTTGGCCGCCTCTCCACCGACCGCCGCGGTCACGGACTATGTTACGTCTACTGGGTAGACTTGGCTAGGTGGGCCATGGGCGGGTGCGGCTCTGGCTTGCAGCGGCTGGACGCGTTGATCGGTCGCGGTGCTCTGCACCGCAGCCACGGCCGACACGGGCCGGCTGGTGCTGCGACACTGTGAGGAGCCGCACCGCAGTCTCTGCGAGCGGCGGCCGCTGCGGACGGCGCCGCGCCGCCCTCGCCGCAGCGTGACGAGCGTGGCGCGGCTGGACGAGCTGGCCCCCGAGCAGACCTGCCACTGCAAGGAGGGATACGGAGGCGAGGACTGTGCCACAGCTCTAGGTGAGTGAAGTAGGCGAGGCAGGAGTGGAGACTATGGTCTCGTCGGGCGTCTGCTTACGGGCGATTTGCGGTTTATTTGACTGGGTGCTGTATAGTCTGAGTTATTTTTGACTGAAGCCTATGTCTTCTTTATCAGTTCATACATTAGTTGATGACTGCTGTAGGGTATATAATGTGTATAATATGATGTGATGACAGTTGAAGTTGTAATAGCTCGTTAACATGCAAACACTTTGTTCAAAGGACCGCATTCATATATCTACAGTGGCCTATTTCCACAAAGTTAGCATTGTTGTTTATAAGGAGAACTGTTGTTTACGCAACAACTATGGACGTGTTTGAGATGATCCACCAAATGTAGACTCCCCTAGAAGCATAATATTCAATTTTACTCCAATAATGTTGAGTCTCAAACCTCACATAAGCATTAGCACGAGGCGAGTCACGAGTAAAGCGTGCATTCGATGCCAACCTGGATACTTTTGCCTACAGATAACGAAGGGCACGAATTCGCCTATTGCCTGGACACGGCAATTGGCAGACGGGGACGCCAAATCATAGTCGATTTCGGCGCCATGGGCCGCCTGCCGTGGGAGACGACGCATCCACCCACGAACTGCCCCAGCGAGGACGTTCCGCTACCGGTGGACTCTAGCGGGTGCATTGTGCCCTCCGGCGAGGCCATCCTGCGCTACTGGTGAGCTGTGTGAGATGTGTGACTGTGTGAGCTGTGTGAGATGTGTGAGTCGTCTGCGCTGTGAGTTGGCAGTATGGGTCTTGAGAAGCATGGCTAATGCGTATAACTAGAAGATGAACGGCAGGTGGCTATCTCAGCCGTTGCGATGAATTAACAGCTGCTTAAACTTCCTTTCTAAATAGCGAAACTTCGTAGCTAAAGCTAAACGAAAGTTCGCAGAATATAATCACACATTTGCTACAAGTATCCACTCTTAATGGGAGTGTGTCTACTGCTTTGGAATGTCCAAAATATTTGCATACGGTAAGAGGCTATTGGTTTGCTTGTTAGATACAATGCGATTCACAACTTAAGTCCTTTTAGTTGAATTTTCGTTTTTATGTTGTTTTTGTATTTGCTTGTTTCAATATTGATAAAATGATCGCCACTATAATTAAATGGTAAATATGCTGAGTAAAACGGCTCACCTAAAAACAAGTTTCGCACAGCATGCTCCTGCCACTGTTAAATTTATTTTGTGGAAGTTTCGTATCTCTAATTATATATATATATATATATATATATATATATATATATATATATATATATATTTAATACAATAAAACTATCGGCTTGTTCGGACAGTTTCGTGGCATTTATTGCCACTTTCGTCAGCGAATGCACACATCAAAACAAGACCACAGTTTCGAAATATGAAGTCATGAACATTCATGTCTCTGACAACCTCCATGGCGGCGTACAAAAAACACATCACATAAACGCACATTTCAGATATCGGCCACCATATATGAGAATCAGAGGCACTGCCACATCAGAGGTCACACAGACCGCAAACACAGCAAAGATCGTATATCCATCAGAGATTGAAAATACACTGGAGACCAGAACCTCATATTTACCATATTTGCTTGGCTGCTAAGTGAGCTTACTTCGTCTCCGGAAAAGGGACTAGTTAGCTTATTTCACTCGCTTAAATAGTTTTCTTATTCAGGCCCCCTGCTCTTCGGTGTGTATCAATAAGCCTACCATCGTTCCCTCACCCTCCTATACGATCCACCCAACCCTTCCACATTTTTCTAGTCCTACCAATTTGGGCGTGTTGAAAGGTTTGGGTGTCCCCCCATTTAAAGTGGGGCTGCTACTCCATTTCATTCCTCCCGCACCGATTAGTCGACAGATGATTTTTGAAACTCTCTGATAAAGCATTCACCCCGTTCTCCACATAATCACAACATTTCACATACTTCACCAAAGAATGCCATAATTATACATTCCTCGACCTACATCCTATTGTTCTATCATATGTACAAGTTTCCTTCCCTCCCGGTCCTCTAACCCTCTCCTCCTGTTCTGTAAATAACCTTTGCACACCGCACAATTTTTCCCACAACTCACCCTTGAACGTTTTGATCTATTTGCGATCTATCTGCCCCAGCTGTGTTTGGTCTTTTTATGTACTAAAATAGCTTTAAGGTTAGTGCCCCTCCTGTATGATACAAACATGTCACTCTTAAAAATGTGCCTGAGTTTATCCGACCGTGTAAAAGTGTTCCCTTCCTTTAGTTTTTACTAATATTCGAGTAAATGACTGAGAAGTGACGAACAACGGGACTCCTTGGCCTATCCTTGCTTTCGTCACGCTTCTAGCAACTTTTGTCGGTCCATTTTCTTCACCGGCTTAAACCACTACTTAAAAAGGCTGCTTAGGGTAGCCTTCTGGTGTAAAGGTTTGTATATATCTGAGGTTTGGCGTCGAAAATCTAAATGGAGCTACTATCCGTCTTGCCCTCATGCCAGACCTGATGGGATGGCTTTTTTTACGATGTGATGGGTGTCTAAAGGAGACAATGAAGATAAGATTTGGAGTCTGTTGGTTTAGTGAAAACGGTCTGTAAAATCATTACCGTTCACACTCCTGAACATCGAAATTCTAACGACTCTGTGGGAAAGCTCTTAATTTAGCTGATGTTTCTCGTGTATGCGCGTTTGCAAGAGCATGGATTCCCTTAATTTATTCCTCCCCGTGCTAACAGATCCCATATATTTCATCAGGTAACGCAAATATAAGAAGGGCTTTTAGTTGCAGACAGAACTTAACACATTTTGACTCCATTTTGCCTAGATAGGTACAAGCATAATTTCACCCCATTTGACCCCATTGCAGTACCATTATCTGAATATAGCTGTTTGGATTCCCCACGTGAAATTGTTGTTGTCCAGCACTAATCCATCATTTCTATTACGTCTCCTGTGGGAGATCGGTTACTGGCCTTAAACAAGGCCTATTTTGATGCAGCGATGCCCTCTTCCCCTTGGAACGCTAGGATATAGCTTATTACGGTCATACAGACAAAATTGGCTCAGTTTCCAGAACAAGACGGGGTAGCTTACGTTCTTAATCTTATTGATAAAATCAGTCTGTATCTCTTGAGATATGAGGGTGGCTTCAACGTGCGCACTTAGCTCCTTACCTGCAAGTTTCCGTAAACTTCCGTGGGCATGCCACGCCCGCTTACCTAATCTTTGCGCGCAGTGTCGATGACCCTTCTTATGAGTTTAGTTTTACCTTGTAGGTACCCTGGGCCTTGGACGTGTTGGGAAAATATTTGTGCAGATGTTTTCCAATGTAGCCTTTCTTAAAAAGTTTATCTGCCAGAGTTTTAACTTTTTTATAAACTAACTTTGTGTGATCTGTCTCCGTGGATTGGTAGGTGGAGGGGTCGTTAACCTCTTTCTGAAGTCCTTCAAAGTAATATTTTGTGTTTAATACTACTACCCCTGATCCTTTGTCCGCTGGTCTAATCACAATATCTGTATCCTTTAATAAATCTAAAAATGCTTGTTCCTCTCCCCTGCTCAAGTTGTTACCACTGTTTTTGGTGACCTCGGTGAGGACACTCCCCACTACTTCCTCTATATAAACATCCAGCCATGGGTCTCTTCCCTTCTCCGGCGTCCAATGTGACTTTTTGTATTGTAAATCTGATATTGATGGACATCCATCCGGGCCTGTTGGATCACGAACTCGCACCCGTACTTTAGCGTGAGAGCTTTCTGACCAGAACTCTTTTAGTCTAACCAGCTTCTCCCATTCGCGCAGCTCCGAAAGGAGCTGGGTGATACTCTGCGACTTGACAGGTACAAACCCCAACCCCTTGCTGAGGAGAGACATTTGGTCAGTTGCCAATTTCTTATCAGATAAATTAGTAACTTTTACGTTTCCAGTGCTACCATTGCGAGCAAATCCCTTTCCGGCCCGCTTATCAATCGCCCCATCGGTAGTCACAGTCATTGCAATAACATCTCCACTGATCCCCATCTTTCCACCAGATACAACATCTCTCGCTCACACGCCTCTTGTTATTTTTGTCACCATCTCCTTTACAACATGCGAACCACTCGAACTCTCTCTCCGATATTCAAGGACAGCACCACAATCCATCGATCCGAAACCCCGACTGCGCTATCCCCCCACAACTCAGAAGTTCACCCACCACCGTCCACCTCTCCCTCCTTACGACTGACCGATCAAAACATTGACGCACCACTCTCTTTTTGGGAGGTGCAATCCTGTCACGCAGTCATTGATCTTTCTCTGTATTTTGCCCGTGAGTCGGGGGGGGGGGGGGGGGGGGGGGGGGGGGGGGGGGGGGAGGGGGGGGGGGTGGGGGGGGGGGGGGGGGGGGGGGGGGGGGGGGGGGGAACTAATCTATTTTATCGCACTAGCTGGGTGGACAGCAGAATTCAGTCCTCCGCCGGCAGTCTAGATTGCCAGCCCGCCTCCTATCTCGAAGTCGCAGTGCTTAAAGACGCCAGTTTTCTGCTGGCCAGCTGGTGGCACGCCTTGACAAGGTCTCTAGACGCTCGGTTGATGACTTCAGTTGTGATGTCCTCATCCGCGTAATGGCAGGACCACTTCAGTTTGAACCCTTTCGGTAGGAGTTGTTCCCTGGCGCACGTGGATAGGAATTCCATGTGTGACTTGGCTTTATGCATCTTGTTGCTGAGTTCTGAGCCTCTTGATGTGATCGTACCGGGTTGTCCGGTGTTGCTACTGTTTTGACGGAAGTTATGGGCACATTCTTCTCAGGCAACAGAGCGTAAACCCTGGGTCGCTCCGTAACCTGGGCTTGCTCCGCTGAGCACGACCAACCAATCCTGATAGCACAGAAGGAGAGTCAGCATGCTCTGTCTTCCCTTTACGGTAGTCTTCCTCGATGTTTTTCCTTACACGCGTTACTTCTGCTCTAAGGTTCAGAGCTAGAGCTTCGTTATTGGTGAAACACACATCTAAAGCGTTCTGAAATAGCCGGCTCTTGCTTACGTGCTCATGGAAGCCCCCATGTCACAGCCGCCTACAACACGCATCCCTGCTTCAGTTAGCCGGAGCCATTTAACGGTGCTGTAGGACGGAGCACAAACAACAGCCACTGCTTCTTGTAACAACGCTTGATACGAATACTGGGTGTGTACGTCTATACTGCTTAAGAAAGCAGTTTGTGTTGGATGGGTGTGGATCCAGCCCACAACCAGCAGATTGTTTACGATTCTCGTGTTCAGCCACAAGCTGTCACTAACATTCTACTGGTTGTTAGGTGTCCCGTTTGTGAGAGGAAATCAGCAGATGGTGCTCGGATATACCTTTTTCCTCGTGGCCACATATAGTCCACATGTCTCAATATCTCTAGAAATGTTCGCTTCGGCTTGAGTAGAAACTTGTCTCTAAGGTCACGCGGACAAGAAGTCTTCTCGGGTTGGTCATCTTGATCAGGTTCGTGTCGGGACAGTTCGTACGATACAAAAATAATAACACATTCGTTTCGAAAATACAGTCTTGCTTTTACGTTAGTGCACATCAATTATGAATACACTATGCTCGGCTTGATGACGTAAATTAAATAAAAACTCGGCTTGTTCGGACAGTTTCGTGGCATCTTATTGCCACTTCGTCAGCGAAATGCACACATCAAACAAGACCACAGTTGCGAACATATTGAATATAGAAACATGTCTTGTTCATCTGACAACCTCCATGGGGGCGGCGTCCACACAAAAACACCACTCAACAATAAACGCACATTCAGATATTGGCCACCCATATATGAGATCAGAGGCACTGCAAAACACATCGAGGTCAAAGACCGCAAACACAGCAAGATCGTATATCCATCAGAATTGTATATATATATATATATATATATATATATATTATATTATAATATAATATATTATATATAAATTTAATATTTTATATATATAATATATACAGGCACGTAGCCAGGATTTCGTTCCAGGGGGCGGAGCCTCAAAAGGGCCCTTCCCGAGGCGTTGAAAGGGCCCCCCCCAAAAAAAAAAAAACGGGATATGAAACTCTACGGGATTCGGGCCACTTTATTTTGTGATTTTGCTTATTATTTTTTTTATTTTTTGTGATTTTGAAGAAAAAAACTTCAACTTTTGATGAGATGGAATGACAGACATCAGGACCCTCAACAAGCCCCATTTAACAGAGCACGTAGCAGGATTTCGTCCTGGGGGCCTCTAAAGGGTCGTTGTTACATGACATAGTCAGGCTTTCGCCCGGAGCGCGGCCTACGAGAGGGCCATTCCGAGCGTTAAAGTTAGCCAGAATCCGTCCGGGGTCGGCGCCTCTAAAGGGCTCTACCAGCACGTAGCACGGATTCTCGCAGGGGGGCGGGGGGGGGGCTCGAGAAGGGGCTATTCACTGGCGTTAAAAGGGCCAGAAGAACGGGATCACAAGATCTGTCCCTTCGTTACTCGTGAGAGCCAATTTGGCCATGGTCACTTGATCATCGGCCCTTCTGACCCCCAGGCCCTTTCTGTCTGTTTAGGGGCCCCCTTGACCTTACCAACAGGACCCTTTGTAACTTGCTCCCTCCAGGCCCTCTGGTCTGCAAGGGTCTTCCAGCCTGCTCAGGGGCCCTTTCGACCTAGTAAAGACACTTGCGCTGTCTGTCTTTTGCCCTACCGACATTGTTCAGGGCCCTCCGACTCGCTCGGTGTCCCTTCCGACCTGCCCAGGGCCCCTTCACCTGCCCAGGGGCCCTTGTGCTCGGCTAGGGGCTCATTTCGACGTGTTCAGAGAAGGCCCTCTAACCGCTCAGGGCCCTCTCGACCTCTCCATTGGCCTCCCTACCTCCAGGGGCCCAGTACGACCCTTCCCAGGGGTCCCTCGACCTTCACAGGGTCTCCCTCTGTTGCTGTCTAGGGGCCATTCGATGGTGTTTCAGTGCGGCCTCTGGACCGCTTTCAGGGGCCCTGTCGACCTTCCAAGGGGCCCCTCCGACGCTGCCCAGTTGCTCTTCGACTTCCCAAGGGCCCTCTGTTCTGGCTAGGGCCCATCCCGTGTCAGGGGCCCCTTTGAACCCACCAGAGGGCCTTTATACCTCCCCAGGGGCCGTCAGCCTTCCCACGGGCCCTTCTGTGCTGTCTAGGGGCCATTCGATGTGTTCGGGGGGCCTTTGGACCCGCTGCAGGTGCCTTTTGGTTTGTCCAGGCCCCTCTGCAGCATTGGGCTCTGATGAACTCAAGGGCCTTTTGGTCTTTCAGAGGAGGGCCCTGATGGCCTTAACGAACCACGAAATGCCTTAACAGTTTCTCAAAGACCACGCATCGCGAGGACTGATTCATTAACCGCGCTACGCGGGCGGTCAAGTCGACCTTTCGCGCGCGCAGTGCGCCGAAAAGGCCGCCAGGCCTCCAGGGGGGGGGGCGGCCGCCCTCCCGCCGCCCCCTTGGCTACGTCGCCTGATATATATATATATATTAATATATTATATATATATTATATATATATATATATATATATATATTATTATATTATATTATATATCGTGTGTGTGTGTGTGTGTGTGTGTGTGTGTGTGTGTGTGTGATGTGTTGTGTGTATGGTGTGTGTGTGGTGTGTGTGATGTTGTAGTGTGTGTGTGTGTGTGGCTGTGTGTATAAAACAGTCAACAACCGGTTATCAAGCGTTGCGAGTAGAGAAGAGACGGTACTGTTCGGCTGCTGCTATCAGCACTCACGAGCAGTTTTGTCGAATTGCTAATGGCCGGCGCTATTGACATACTAGCGACTTAGGACCATATTTCGATATTAGCAATGCTTCAAGTAGTGGTAAACCCTTTTTGAGTCTCCCGAAAAAATCCTCGCAGCAAGTTCCTGGAGTCTGTGAAATATCTCAACAACTAGGGTGAATCTGGATAAATGAAGTCATGGTTCAATTCAGAAAGTTATTGTCTCTAGACCAGTGTCAAATTATATGACCGTGAATGTAAAAACCCCAAATAAGCGATGCGAGTAGGTTAGGCAGGCACACTCCCTTTACCTTTTCAATTCATCTGAATATCTATTAGGGAAGACGTTTGAAGGAAAATAAATGCGTCTAACACAAAAATGGATAGGTATACCTATTAGCTGGTACCTACAAGTCAGATTTGAAAAAGAAGCTCAAGATACATAATTGATCAATCATAATTATACCAAACCTCGTTCATGATGCCAGTCTCAAGACGTTGGCTGCAAACGTGTAATTTCATACCATATTTGTTCCTTGCTGCCGGCAGGTGTCAGGGTAAGCAGAAATGCACTCCTAGCATCGCCTTCCTGACCGCCTTCAGCCCCGATGCCTGCACCTTCGAGAACGACAACACTGTGACGATGTGGCTCTACCTGCGGTACCGAGACGACAACAACCCCAGCAGTGTCACCCAGTGTCGCCAGGGCGGCACCTACCACCAGGACACGCGTACGTGTCACGTTGTCAGCTCGTCACCCGGCTCATTTTCTAATCAGAAGAGTCGGTGTCGCACCATGGGAGGCGACATAGTCTACGATCTGGTCGACCCTGAGTACTCAGGATATGTGACCTTCCTCAAGAAACTGGTGGCCGACTCGGGGCACACCAGTATCTCGTTGATCTGGATTGCTGGCAGTGCGTCTGAGCCGCGGCCCGTTTTCGACATGACTGTTCAACAGCAGGCGCCGTACACGTGCCTGTCTCTGGAGACGGGTAATACAGAGTCATGTGGCGAGAGACAGAATTTATACACGGTGTGCGCCCTGCCGCCGTGGCAGGGCGAGGCCTCTCCGGACTGCCCGCCCGTCAGGCTCGACGAGTACGGACTGATGTTCCCCGAGACTGCCGCCGGGCGGACGGCGAACCAGCCGTGCGGCACCGGCTACACAGGCAGCGCCACCTACATGTGCGGCCTGGACGGACAGTGGAGCTCTCAGTATCCGGACCAGTCGTGAGTGCAGCCCTCTGATCTTGTTAATCCCCCGCATGGATTTAACCTATACTTCCGAATTATAATATTGGTTTGCTAAGGGAAATCTAACTCGCTCAGAATACGATATTAATCTTTATTGTATAATCAGAGCCTGGCGCCAACCCACTCATATCCACATGTTATGCATAACTCGACCTGAGCTCTGAGGTCCCTGCGGCAGGGGTCGCTTCGTGAACACGCTGTCCTCCTCGTCCATTCTGACCACCCTTGAAGACGATGCTGACACATGGCTTCCCACAGCTCATGTCGTTCGGAAACTATCAACACGGATGACGCCAAGGCCCGACTGAATCAGGGAGCCGAGCCCGTCTCCAACATCGTCTCTGAGCTGGCGACCAACATCACGAAGCGCACGTCGCAGAGCCAACCGCTGACGTCCGGAGACGTCATCAGCTCGGTGCAGCTGCTGCCGCAGATGGTGGCGACGCAGCAGGCCCAGCTCAGCGGCCAGACTCAGTCAGGCCGGCAACAGATCGCCACACAGTACGTTATGAGGATACAGTATAATGTTATCAGTAGTGTGCATATCAAAGAAGGATTGTTTTCTAGCAATTGTCACGGAGGCAGATAAAATGTATTCTTCGGTTCCTCTAGACCCAGTGATTCACCCCGCTTGGGGTAGGTAATAAATAAAGCCTTTTTTGCGGAAGTGATGGTCATTGAGCACTGAGCAGCTAGCCAAGAAGTTATAGCTGATTCATTTGACGATGACGCACAGTCCACATTTCACAACGCACTCAGATTCATCCATCTTCTTTTTCCTTGGCAATTGTCAGTTATCACCACATTATGGCAAAGAGAACCAGATTTCAGAACCGATATGTTCAATCATCTCATGGTCAGCTCTGTGAACGGTTTAGTGTTGATAAACGTGGGATCCGCTGCTTCAGGCTAAGAACAACATCACTTGCGTTTGTTATATTCTACTAATACTCCTGTCCCTATAGATGGCACTAGTAACAAACTCCTGAACATATGCCGTACCGCATTGCGTGAAGCCAAGAAGTACGGTCTGCGCAATGGGGAAGAGGTAACGAGGCATTATGGTCATCAAAAACGGGTAACCATACTCTTGCCGTTGACAACCACTGCTCTAGATCAAGGGTTCCGCCACGCCTTTTAAATTTGGGTGACTGACACGGAATCCAGGGAAGTCATGTGGTCGCCGTCAGCGAGAAACTAACAAGTACAACTAAGCATTCATTTTCATTTTTCCAGCAATCTTGTTGGTCAGTAAAAAATTGGGACAATTCCCGGGCTGAAAAAATGGAGACGCATCCCCCATCGCTCCCCCTCGGCGGAGCCCATGCTCTAGATCATGTCACTAAGTTTAGCTCACTAGCTGACATTGTCTTCCGGTGGCGAGTATACATGGCATGTTCAGTCCTCAAGGTCAAAGGTGACAGTGTCTGTCGCCGGCAGGTACCTGGCAAACGTGACCAGTCTGGTGAGCGGGCTGACCCAGGGCGAGACCTCCTGGCACGGCATGCCAGAGACACAACGCTCCGACACGTCTACTGTCCTGCAGAAGAACGTCGAACAGTCGGCTTACCTGCTGGCCGCTTACTTAAACAACCGGCATGAGGACTTCATCTCAAGCACTATCCGTGAGTGTCCGCCAGAAATCTGAAGTGTACCCATTTGCCGGGGAGATACGACGTTCTTGCAGCCTCTCCCAATGGCGGAAGAAAAACATAAATATCGCCAGGGTGTCTACGTGATAGGTACTCTTTTTCGCTCGTGGCAGGCTACCATGAATACAAATTCAAAAGGATGTCAATGTCACATCTTTATTCCACGATTTGTCACAAATGTAGTAGATATACATTTTCCCCCTTTTTCATTTTTTTTCCAAATAAAAAAAGAATCTCACCACCACTGATTCTACGCCCATAAATTCCCAAATGGTTAACACTTTTTTAGTTCCAACCCAGATCCGACTAACCTAGTGTGCCTGTTTGTTTTTTAGGATTACGTACGGGCCGGTACAGTTCCTTGGCCGGTAACCTCGAATACACCACACAACAGGGCTCAACAGTGACGCTACCCGACGAGGTCGCCAGGTTCAACCAGAGTGGGAAAACCAGCATTATCTTCGTGGAGTACGCCAACATGGACTGTCTACTCAGGGGAGAAAAGTGCAGGTTGGAAAAGTCACCAGGGTCGCGGGGAGATTTATTCAACAGTTCAGCGCCACTTCAAGTGGAAGACAGGTGCTTGGTTATGTAAAAACCAATGAGCATAGTAATTCAAAATCATCAAATCAGTAATATAGCTTTTTCGGAATACACAATCTTATTGTTACACTTGACTCTTGACATGTCTAGCTATATTTTTGTCCCTAGATGGCACTAGTAGTAAACGCCTGAAGTTATGCTGTACCGCATAGCTCTAGCCGGTAATTTCGGTCTGCATTATTGGAAAGAGATAACGAGTCATTTTGGTCTCAAAGTTGACGAAATTATTATAAAGGAACGCTAGGAACCTTCTGCAGGTTAATGGTATAAATGAATACTTAATGAGCGTAGTTATGGTTGGGCGCAAAACTCAATGAAGTATAAGCAACGTCCTTTAATACAACTTAGGGCGTCCTGTGACTTTGCGAAAGTCGGTTAATCTCTTCTCAAAATAACAATTTCGTTCCTTCCGTTTTCTCAGCACGCCAGATGAGTTGCACGAGCAGACCGATTTGCAGTATAAATCCTTCGTCAACTCTCCTGTCGTCAGCGCTAGTGTTGGCAACACGTCAGTGACGTTCACCGGGTCAAATGTGACGCTCACGTTCAAGACCCGTCTATCTGCCGGTGCCTTCAATCTGAGCAACTATCAGTGTGCATACTGGGACGAAGGAGCGGAAAAGGTAGGCTGGAGAATAATGAGTTGTCGTTTTAATTCCTCGCAACCTCACCAGCATGGTGAATGTAAAGCAATGGTGCTTACAATTAAGGTTATAATTATATTGTGTATTTGCTGGGCCATGTTTATTTGATAGATATTCTAGAGATGTTCAATTGTTTTGAATGGGCCATTATATCAATATTCCAAGCAGTTTGTATTTTAAAAGACTCGAGCACTGTCATCTATGTCATGACGAGATGGAATGTTCAATGGTAACAACGAACCGGACACGGTTGCAGTTTGCTGCAACCGTGTCTATCACACATGATGCTGTTGTTCGATGGTTTATTGTGACACACCATTTGTTCTATGTCGGCAGTGGTCTACGGATGGTTGTTATCTGGGAACGATAACTAACGAGTCTGTCGAATGTCTCTGTAGTCATCTGACCAGCTTCGCCACTCTGATGGATATCAACGGCGTCATCGAGGAGGGATCTGTGAGTCGGTTCATCTATCCAGATCGACGTGTATGTGCCTATTTTTGGAATTTGTTATTGACCGAATTGCACTGCCCGATGGGTGATTACAACAGTAAATTAGTTACTCGAGAAGATATTGTTATGTTATTCAACCATAAAGGAACAGCAAATATAAGTTTGGCACATGCGACGTATCGGTATCGTTGTCGTTTGCGTTAGTGTTTATATAATTAAAAAAGCGATACAAATAAATCCATGGCTGAAGTTGTTTGACAAAGCTAATTCGAATATCCGAAAAAAACGAATATCCGCAAAACAGAAGCGCAAAAGCTGCTGACCTGGTTGGACGTGGTTTCTCGCTGCTAGGTGCTGAACCAACCAGTCACCGTCTCCTTATCGTCAGGTACTGGACCTGGCTCTCAGCTGGCTGACCACTATCGGCTGCGTCATCAGTCTACTCAGTCTGGCCGTCTGTCTAGTGGTGTTCACCGCCATCCCGACGCTGAGGAGCGAGCGAACATCGGTTCACCGCAACCTCTGCTTCTGTCTGTTCACCGCCGAATTTATTCTCCTCGTTGGTAAGTGCCTGCTGAGCTGTTCAATAGGACAGCGTGTGCTCATCTGCCAATTTATGCATTATTTTATGGTAAAATATAAGCACATATAATAGCAAAGTAGCTAGATTGCTCAATGGAAAAATATGTGAGATTAGTCAACCTAATGTTAATAATTCACTAGAGATTGGTGGTTTCTGCAATCAATTGTATAAATATGAAATGGCGATTGAGAGTTCACAGAGGACTATCTTGCATCCCATTTCAGTTCTTCATTGTGCGATATCGCTTTAACGACCTCCCTGAAAAGACAAGCAGTCGCTACGTTACTTGTAATGGTACTTTGTATAACATATACTTTACCGTTTTTCAGGATTACAGCCTTACGGAAACGCTACGGGCTGTGCTATTGTGGCTGGTCTTCTTCACTTCTTCTTCCTGGCATCGTTTGCTTGGATGTGCATTGAAGGTGTTCAGATTTACCTCATGGTTTACAAAGTGAGTCGTCACGCCACACTAGCCTCTAATTGACGATTAAGGAGAAGAGTTGCGTTTAATTATTATGTATCTGCCTACATATGAATTTGTTATTTTTAGTTTTAACTAACAAAAACATTGAGTCAAGTAATGAATCAAATAGTGCAATGTATCATGGTGAAATTGAAATTACGATTGTCCTCTAAGAGAGTAATTATAAGTCTAATTAATAAAATAAACTGGTGTTGTGGCGTGTCTACATCATCCATAACATTCGAGATATACCTATGCCTTTTTCTAACAATCTGGACTCTCCCTCACAGGTATTTGCCACAAGAAAATCATACTTACGCTACTTCTACGTCTGTGGATACGGCATACCAGCGCTGATCGTGATCATTTCTCTTTCGATCACCAAAGGCGAAGGATATGGCACGGAGACAGCGTAAGTCTGCGCAAGTGGCAACATTATCCGTCTGCACTTTAAGTACAAATGATGTAAAACGTAACATGCAGTGTTTTGCCGGTGAAGCAAAACAACACCCCGCGCTCTTATATTGAAGTCTTGCGGTGCAGTCTAGCTATAAAGATTTGTGTTTTGCGGCTCAGCCTACCAGGCGCAGATGTCTTGCGGCACAGTCTATACTCGCACATCGCTTGCTTCTGACTCGGCGGCAGCGCTGCGGTATTGTGTGTTACTCGACGCCAACCAATGATTGGAAGTTGGATCCAATGGCTAGTTAAGCCAACCCTGCCGATTGCAGGCTAGTCCGAATCAAATCTCTACAGTCTATATGACTGATACTTGTCCAATCTCATGCATATTGCATATCTCGACACAAACCTCATTTATGAATCTCACGCGCCTGACCATTTATTCAGAAAACTATCGAGTAGCATTTGGCGTTTTTAAGTGTTCGTGATTTTCATAGTTTAAATTAAATTTTCGACTTGCACATCTCTTCCGCTTATTATAGCTTCGAGCATATGTTTCTGATCTCTGGAGACGAGATACTAATATTAGTTATATTGATATAGGTACTATTTCTTTAATATTCACAATTTCACATATTAGGATGAGTGAATGTTGTAGTCATAGGCGTAGGAGCCGGGGGGCAGGGGGGGGGCACTGCCCCCAACATTTTTCGGATTATTTAAACATTACGCCTATGGACGTGCATGGAATAATCGACTTCGAAATGCCTTTTGCCCCCCCCCCCCCAACTTCAAATGAGTTCCTACGCCCCTGGTTGTAGTGTTTTAGTTACGAGCCTTGCCATCTTGGCTCACTATGATGAATATATGGTGCTTGTTGCAGGTGCTGGCTCAGCACAGATAACGGCCTTATATGGGCATTTGCTGGCCCGCTTCTACTGGTCGTCTTGGTAAGTGTAGACGGACACGGTCTGTACCTGTGCAAGCTTATTTCTTTTCCTTGGATTGTAAAAAAGACCAAGACATTTTTTGTACCTACTTTCCTCTGAAACGTATATAATTTTTATTCAAGTTTGTCTACAAAATGCAGAGTCCTTTTTCGAAAGAAGAGTGATATATTGTTTTATATATATATATATATATATATATATATATATATATATATATATATATATATTCTACAATTTAGGATTTATTCTATATAATTTACTGAGGGCTATTGTAGTACTAACCAGCAGGGCAAAACTCGCTGGGGGCCTCAATCCATGAGGGTGGTCACCATTCCCGAGGGCAGCTGCCTGGCCGCCAAATTGCCTTGGTGGCCGGTCGGTTACAATCCCGGATTAACATGGGTATGACACAGGACGGAGGACCGGCTGGTGGTACTTGGAAAGATAAAAGCTAAAATGGAAAGCCGATATTCTATACGATTACGATAAACTACACTTAAGCACTTATCTGGTATTGCTTTTAGCCTCTTCCGACCCTAGCGTCATCCGCAATATGCCGACCGTTGTTGTGTCGCGACAGGTGAACATCTGCGCGCTGGTGATGGCGCTCCGGGTGACGGCACGTGCCACCAAGAGCCGCAGCACCAAGGCCCCGCCTCAGGCGTCCACCTGGATCCGCGGCTCCGCTTCCCTGGTGGCCATCCTGGGAACTACCTGGCTCTTCGGCTTCCTGTACTTCAGCAACGGTTAGTCTCAAGCGCTCCACCACCTCCCGAAAGTTGGGGGAGGATGGAGACTGAAGTCGATTATTTCCCTGCAACGCCCATAGGCGTAATGTTACAATCCGAAAATATTTAAAGGGAAATGTCCCCCGTCCCGTCTCCCATGTGGCGAAGCCCCTGATTAGTCTGTATGCTATTTGATGTCTAAGTTTTTATAGGTCTCGCTACATGTCTCCACCGGATTGATATCATTGTGTTGGCATGGGCGCGCCACCACTGGGAACACCAGGAATGTTGTCCCCAGTAATTTCCCTCCATATATAATATGTTTCCATGTTTAATTACACATGTACTTGGAGTTGCCCCTAGTAATTTTGACTGGTCATTCGTCAGTGGCGACGCTATTGGGTGCGAGTATAAGATACATTTTCACACAACGTTTTAACATTTCAGGACTGCTGTTCTTCTCCGTCGTCTTCACAATCCTGAACTCTCTACAAGGCTTCTTCATCTTCCTTTTCCACGTCTGGCTGAATGACAAGAACCGAACGGAGGCGCAGCGCTTCATGTGGAAGACAACGGTAAGGCAGCTGGCACCGTCCTCAGCTGACAATATTCGCCTGTCCAATGATTCAGCTTAGCTCGGCCCACTTCACTGTTGATATCATCCTGGCTCTTATCTCTGATATGTTGATCTGACCTACTCTGGTCCGGTGATACAATGAGCTGACCTCAAATTCCCCGTGAACATTCTGAGCTGAGCTGACTTGCTGGTCTGTCGACCTGATCTGACCTGACCTGACCTGACCTGACCTGACCTGACCTGACCTGACCTGACCTGAGCCGTTCCCTTCCTCCACAGAACCGCATGGGCCTCACGGAGCACGACCTGACGAGCGCCTCCGGCGGTGTGACCTCACGAGGTCACGGAGGTCACACGGTGGAGACGTCGGTGGCCGGCCCAGTGACCTCTCAGCCCACCACTCCTACCGCCGGCTCCGGAACAGGCACAAGAAACGGGCAGCCAGCCCGCCAGCAGAAGACCAACGGAGCCAGAAACATGATCAGGAGAGCTTTACAGCGCGGTAAGGATGCCCGGGGCTTCAGTGCAGCGGCTACAGACGACCACTTCGACATGTCGCTAAACGTATAAGTAGCCTACACGTAACTATTTTGGTGCGTGGCTAAACGTGGTAACTAGTACCCGTTTCCCGTAGTGCCTGCAGTTAAAGGGAATATAGCACCTTGGGAAAAGTATGTAGAATGATGGAGAAGAATGCCCTTTACGGCCTGGCATTCATTTTTTGCGAAAAAGTCAGAATTGTTGTAATTTGAAAAATAGTAATATGTTACATTGACGTCACACCAATCTTGGCGTCACCAAAGCGATTGTGTCATCACAAGGAGGCATCGACGGCAAACTTTGCGCATCAGCCGCCCGTGACAGCTGCTGTGCCGGCACCGCAGATGGTGGACACCGGTAGCGTGAAAACGCGGACTGGTAGGGTCGACCGGCGCTCGTCGCGCCGAGTAGGACGTGGGGCACGCATTAACGTTGAACCACAGTGTGCCGAGCGGCCTGACCGACCGTCGGTGGCGGGTCGGGGCGGACGCAAGGTAACTGAAATTAACTGGAGCGGCGGTTCAAAAGCGGAAGTGCGGTGGCATCACGTGGAGTAACTACTGATGACGTATGCGAAAACGTCACGGATTTGTGACGTTGAAAATATGACCACTATGGACCAACGTTTTTTGCGTTGAAAACTCAGCAACTAGGTTCGCTTTGGAGGGAAAAATTTCGGATTTTTGGGTTCTCCAGCACACCCGACAATCTGGCTATCTCAGTTAAAAACTAATGTTAAAGGTGCTATATTCCCTTTAAAATATGTATTGAAAGGAAAGTGGAATATTTGAAAGTGAGTCATGTCATGTTGGCTACACTTTCAGCAAATCGGTATAGATCAGATGCTTCTACCGGTCGGATACTTCTTTGTGAATGAAGTGGAAATGTTTATGGAATGGATCTTTTCCAGATCAGGAGCACAGCTTATGTGCGAATATTGATCCGTATCATCTAATTGCGCAATTAATAGGTCATCGGCAGAATGCAGAACCCATTGTTTACATCCCCTAACGATTGAGGACGGTCCGCCCTCGTGTCTCATGTTCTGACATACTCCACAGTGAACGGCGCCAATTACTCCGTGAAGCGGATTAACGCTGAGGCCCAGGACTCAGCCTCAGCGAGCCACGAGGCTCTGGGTCGACTGGAATCCAGTCAGCCTACCAACGTCGGCGCCTGAAGCGTCTCGAACTCAGAAACGGGGTCGGTGGACTATACAGATGACAATCAGCGGAAAACTGTCACACAGCTGCAGATGCTTTGGAATTTATGCTACCAAAACGACACAGAGTCATTTATTCCTCAAAGACCACTGAAGGACCTGGAATGCTTAGAAGCATCATCCATGAGTTAGTTCTTGTAGCGTGAGTTCGAAAGTTGTTCTCGGTGTGTAGCTAGTTCGCATATATTTTAGACTCCGATGGGCTCCTTAAAAGGACTCGGACCGTTACATGATATTGCGCCTCTTTTCGCAGAGCCCTGCGACTCTGCAGCGACAAGATATGTGACTCCTCCTGTCCCGGATTGGAGGCCGTTTATGTCTGTTAACGGATTATCATGTGCCATATAGCGTCGTTAGTTTTCAGTATAGACATCATACGGTATATTGGATTGAGGTCTGCTGAGTGCTTATGACTGCCAGAGGTCGCGCCGGCGTTCCCAATGACAATGTAGATATTTGTCTTCAACATGCGAGATCACTATTTAATTTGATTTGGCTGTGAATGGCATGACTAGGTGAGAGCGTGACAGCATTTTACCTGAAAATGTAAAATGTCGAGCCAGGGGCAGCTCTGTTATGAGTCTGTACCTAGCAAGAGCGTCGAGTAACTATTGTCCAGTACCATGAGTAGCTAGAATATGAAAGGTCACGTAAGCGAATAGCTTAGGAATTCATGTTTGTGTTTAGAATAGTCGTTGTGTTGTTAGTGTATAGAGAAGGTCAGGTGATGTGACTTCCGAGGAGATATCAATAGGTAGATATAATAGAGAAATAGTTTCAGCAACCTACCTGAGGGCATTTCCTGACAGTGTACCATGCCACTTAAGGCGCCGCAACATAAAAATGCCAACAACGAAAATATTTTAATATATATATATAATAATAATATATTATTTATTAATATATATATATATTATATATGTTTATATATAATATAATAATATATATACTATATATATGATTAAATAATATATATATATATATGAGCGCTATGTCTATGTTGGATTATTCGTGATATGGTCGCAATCGTGAATATGACTATAATATGACTATAAATATATGTGATAAACCCAAAGTGTTGTTTTACTTGCATCGTGCTGGTTCTCGGCGCCACGGGCCACCTTCGCCGTGCCGGGGATGAACGTGCCGGTAGGACCACCCGTGGCACTGAAATGGATATATGGGAGCTCCCGCGAGTTAGGACGGAACCCGCAAAGCGCAGTTTTCCGTACAGAACGGTAGTCTCTTAGAATGCGAGGCTGAGATGACGTGGTAAGCAGCTGTATGCAGGGGCTGCGATTCGGTCAGGATGTGAAATGCACAACCCTGAAAATCTGAAGGATTTTGCATCCCCTGGTTTCATGAAGGGCCCCATGCATTACAAGTAGTAACTTCATCCAAAAGCAGCTTCCGGCTTTCTTTTACACATGGTGACCGGCTCAAGTTCAACTTTCATGAGAACCGACACACAGCCCAGACCAGCACTGCAGTAATTATACGTTGATATTATCCAGATCTACATGTTATATATATATATATATATATATATATATATATATATATATATATATATATATATATATATATATACATAGGTGGGCACCGTTACTTAAAATGTAATTTCGTTAACTCGTTACTCCGTTACTCCAAAAAAGTAATTCTTACTCGTTGCTCCGTTACATCGTCAAAAATGTAACAGAAGTTACAGTGCTCTTTACTCCTTACTTTTGTAATATTGAAGTTATATTAACGTAAAGCGCAGGTTTCGTCTTTTGTTGCTTTGTGATTAGCAGACAAAATATTGGTAACCATTTACATATTAACTTTATATTTGTTATTATAAAACTAACTTATAAAACTATTCGTAAATATTTTCGAGACAACAAAATAACACATCACCACCCGAGACCCGGCTAGCGTGCATAACGCTACAAGACGCTGTAGCGTCGATGGCGCCTGAACAGCCACGGCCAGAAATTTATTACCGTGTTTGCCAAAATGTTAAACCATCGAATTACCTTTCACCGCCCTCAACGCCGACCGAGCATGAACGGCCGTGGCCGCAAAGGACACATGCAGAATGCGACGAACAGTGGAATCTTCAATCTACGCACTAGTTTGATCACATTACCTCTTGAGGCACCCGCCCTGAATTTGATGAAGACGTTTCGGTGTCGCTTTTTATATATTATATATGTGTGTGCGACGTGCGTCAGTGGCGGCTCGTCATATGAGGCAACTGAGGCCGGGCCTCACCTATTATTTAGTAAGAATGTGCTTTGAAATATGCATTGGTTACCATCAGACATGTGCATGGATCTGGAAAGAACTGATCTATGATCCATTCCCAGAGGATCTCTTCGACAAAACGCAATGTTGAATCTATGATCACCCTGGATCCCACGACAAAATACAACAGTGGATCTTGGATCCCAGTGGATCCCTCGATTATATTTAGCAACGGATCTTGGATGTCATAATAAACAATTAAAATGGATCTGATCCTATCAGATCTTGGATCCGACAGGATCCGACTGATACATTATGTCATAATTATAGTATTTCTTGACAAAACCGAACTTAAGACATACGCCTCTGCTAGTTCCATTTACAACAAAATGAAAGGTACTGAGCTTTGTGTGCCACAATGGTGTAGGTCGCATAAAGTGTAGGCAGGCGGCCGCTAAGTGACCTCTGACCCTCGCGTCAGAATTCAATACAGTGGCTCTCAGACTTTACGCGTGTGCGAGGTGCGAAACAAGGAACCTACGAACAGAACAACATGGCCGGTTTGGTGATATGTTCTCCAGTGCCTGCACCGTCTCAGCGTAAGCGTCTGCACCGCATTGACGATTTAAGGGATATCTGCGATGGAGGAGGACGACTCGTCAACGCCTGGCGCCGCAGAATCGAAGCCTACGGATATTCAGCTGCTGATGACAGCGATCTCCCAGCAACTATCGGCTTCTCAGCGCCGTGAAGACCGCGTCGTGGCTCTCCTAGAGCGCATGTGTACTTCTGTACCGTTCCAGCCCAACGGCGGCCCGGATCACAACGGTCAACAGGATGACGTCGGAGCTACGACAGAGGATCTGAGCCAGCCTCCNAGCTATTGGTACATGTACGGCGACCAATTTTTGGGAAAATATTCCGGTCGGCGACCAGCTTTCATTTCTTTTTAGCCCTGGAAGCGGACAGAAGACAAAAAATACATATAGATCATCGGAGGTCAGACACCTCGGATGACCTCTGAAAAAGTCAATCGAGATCGCAATCTCTGTAGAAGCCACAACTGTCACCTAGAAACAACTGTGCATATGCTCCTAAGCATTAAACACTTATAAAATGCACATGTTTCAAGGATCGATACTTCGGGACGCCAGTGTTGCCAAACACGATCTTGAGAAACAGGTCAAACATCATGGGTCATATGGTTTTGAAGTTCAAAATTTGCCAGAGTATGTGTCAAACTGTTGCAAAATACGGTACTCCAAGTTTCATTCCGATCGGTTGACAAATACGCGAGTTATTCTGGAAAATCAAATGGGGTTGCAACCTCCTACACTGGCGAGGGTTAACCCTATTCCCTGCGGGTGGCAGATTCTGCCCCACTCTGTAGTTATTTTGGCTTTTGATGTTTAGCTGCATTAGACGTATAGTTTTGCAACTTTGTGACTTTTCCTACAATTGAACGACGCGTCCCAGTCAGCAATCCCGGTCCGATCCCAAACGGGATTTCCGGACTTTCTCTCAGTCACCCCGGTCGGGATCGGATCGGGATCGGTTCGGGAAATGAGACACTTCGTACGGGCTGAAGCGGTCCGGAATTTCCGACTATGCCCGTACGGCCGCATGGGAAGTCCCGCACATTTCCCAAACCACGAATGACAAATACACATTGAAGACGTGCCATCCCAATCGGGATATCCCAACCTGCCCCGCCCGGCCGGTCCGGGAATAAATCGCCATTGGCATTGGTGCGATGGGCACGGATATTTCACCAAACGACGTAAGCAAACGTCACCAGCGTTCAGGAACAGGGATCTGCCATAGTTGCTAGAAGTTAGAGATCTTTCTTTCTTTTTTAGGGAAGGACTGCTTCGGCCCGTTTGGACCATTACGCAGTCATGGAATGAAGGAGAAACTGTGAGGTAGGTCAAAATGGAACCTCGACCGGGCAACCGCCCCATAGACAGGCCCTTCACCGCAAGACGAATCTGCGAGGAGGGCCCACGCCGTGACTACGGCCACCGCTCCCGGGGACGGTTTGAGGCCGTCACATGCTCGGTGGCACTGGCCAGCAGTCACCATCGGTCAATGACCGGCAGTCGGGAAAAATAATTGATATTTGGATGATCGTATTTTTTAATCAAAATACAAATATCATAAATTAATGCACAACACGAAGGTAGTTAGAGAGAACAAAGAGTGATAACGATGACGAGTGATGAGCAATACAAAAAATAACGAGCGACACATGAGCAGCGTGGCAAGAAAAAAATGTATAAATGGTCGCGAGGCATGATAGACGAAATAAACGTCGATAAATAACAAAAAAACATGACTCGCGCGGGATGGCACTGCTGAACGGGATGGCACTGCTGAACGCCATCTGGCGTTGAACAGGCACTGCTCCTTCGGCCAAGAGGCGGATGTGGGTGTCACAGAGCTACGGTGTTAACGGTCTTAAGCGATTACATAATAGACGCCAAACTCACATTTCGCGCTGATCATGTGTTGTAGACGCCACCATCTATACAGCCAACCGAATGCTAGGAACCCTGCTCATCTAGGAGCATGCAGATGTCCGCTAGTTACACACCGAAACGCGATTTGACATGTTTGCCAGCCTTGCCGCTACATAGGCACATGTGCGATCAATTATAGAATACGGTTGAGTAATCTGGTCCGGTGCTGCGGTGACCCACACGCGCCCGCTGGAGCGCTACAGGCACCGTTTCCTGATGTGGCTGGGATCCCAAAACCCACCAATTTCCGCCACTGTCGACTTACGAAAGCACTGCTTAGACTATTTCAGCTGCAACATCTGTCAGGTCGCGTTTTTATTCAATCACGATCTCAGTTCATAGCGTTCAGTGTTTAGTGGCCGCTGGACCTGTACCGAGCTTGTGGGATGTTCCCATTTTCGGGCTCCAGGCCGACGCAATCGCGGCGCCCCGAGCTCTTTCACATTCCACGTGGAAGTGGGAGAGTGGACTTCGGTGAAGAGGGCCTTTCTTAGTACCGCCTGCGCACAACTATTTAACGCCCTGTCTCGCAGCAAACCCTCAGTTCTGATATATCCTACCATCTGTGCACGCTTAGGTCAGATATCTCGGTGTTCGCTGACGATCAGGGCACCTACCTAAGTTAGAGGTGGCTGCTGCGACCTTTTTACCCTGCGCTCAGTCTCTGGCTCTCATGTATTTTATATGCATCTATTTATTTTTAGGGTTTTTTCCTGTACTTTTAGGGTTATTGCCTGTACTTTTTAGGATTTTTGTCTGTACTTTTAGCTTTTTTGCCTGTACTTTTAGGGTTTTTTGCCTGTACTTTTAAGGATTTTGCTTGTATTTTTAGTTTGTTTTCTGCACTTTTAGGTTTTGCATGTACTTTTTGGTTTGCGTTTGTTTGCCTGAACGTTTAGGTTTTTTGCCTGCATCAGTGTCATACTTTTATGTTTACTTTTATCAGCGATGTGGCATCTCATTTCTTGTCTGACTGTGCGATGTGTGTAGATATTAATTTGACTTCCAGCCGTAACTGCCCCGGGCTGTGGTTGTGTCCATCCTTAAATACACAATAACACAATACACAAGAAAAATGTATAAATGGTCCGCGAGGCCCATGATAGACGATAATAAACGTCGATAAATAAAAAAACATGACTCGCGCGGGATGGCCCGGGCTGAACGGGATGGCCTTTTTTGCCCCTTGAACGCCATCTGGCGTTGACCAAGGCACTGCTTCCTTGCGGCAGAGGCGGATGGTGGGCTGTCACAGACGCTACGTGTAACGGTTCTTAAAAAGTGATTACATAATCATAAGCGTATACAAATACAACGGATTTATGCGATTAAATAATGTCACTACAATGCCCAGGCTCGCTACGACCCACCAGGGCCTAATCATGGCAAAACTTTGGGGAATGATTGCGCATTGCTGATGAACTGGACTGGGGGAGGCTCCTACTTTCAGTGCATCCCCCTCGGCCGCTTTGAAACATATTACGGATTTCATAATTTATATTTCGACAGGAGGACTGAAGTCAGGACCACGTTATTTTGGTGTCAAATCTATATAGCCCTTACGAAATCGCCGAGTGCGTCCCTGCCATAAGTATAAAGCCGCGATCGTGGTCTGGATCTTTACGGTTTTCCCACGCAACTCTCGACTCTGGTGATTGGGAAAACAATGGAAATCCCAAGCCGTTTCCAAGCTGGGATTTGTGCGGGATTTCCCAATCATAGCCCACTGATCAGGGATTCAGACAGGTTGGGAAATCCCAACTTACCCCAATCGCCACCCAGTCTGATCCGGAAATGCCTGGGAGAGCCCAAGTGTGCCCAACCCGGTTGGGAGAAGGTGGGATTGCATAGCTCTAACCAAAGCTGTCCAATTCTGTCCCAACCAAATTGCCTGGCTGGGGTGATGTGTCAACTGATGAGAGAAATCGGTTTAGCAGAGGCGGTGCCAGGCTCATGTTTTTGGGAAGTTGGTAGGAAATGCCCGATGTGCAGTGGCATACTTCTTGTCGGTAGTTTGGGCGGTGCAATACAAGCGTCAGAATGAATGTCACTGCTGTATACATCATAAATATCTTGAGATAATACATATTTTGGGGGCAGAGGCGCACTCAGGTCATAAATGGGAGGCCGATACCCCGTCACAATAAGGTCCAAATTTAAATTAGTAATTATGGGGTTAAGGTGTTCGCACATGACGCCCCCCCTCCCCCCTACGATGATTACCTGGATTCGCCCATGTGCAATATATACATTAAACAAATTACAGGAAAAAAAACATGTGACGTATATATCGTATCAAATAATCACGAAAAAAGCATATATGTCATACAAATCACCCCATTTTACATCCCCTGAATCTGCCTGTGTACTTTTGTTTGTACCTTTTCTTTGAATTTATTGAAGAACAGTACATTGGAAGCTCAGAAACGTTCTGGGCATGAAAGTCGGTCCAACAATATGGCCCCAATGACCTTTAAAACAGTATTGTTTGCCACCTGACCCCTTTTGATGAACAACATATAAATGATTGGGCCCAAAAAGTCATGACAAATATAATTGTGTAAGTCCCATCGAAATCAGCCAAGCGGTTCTTGAGATTTCTGAGGGAGAGGCAGAATCTGACCCTCCCCGCAGGTTTAACGTAATTCTGGCCACCCGCAGGGAATAAGGTTAGAATGATGCCTTTTGCTTTTGACCAGGTATGAGCGTAGATGCAAAAATTAATCCCGATGTCTGACCCCTAGGATCTTGATCATGGACATCATTGATCACTGAGATAATGAATCCGCTCATTGGCGTATATGCACTTGGAACAGTGGGCCGGGGAAGGGTCATATAGCCCCTCGATTGGGGGTATTTTTTTCGCTAAAATATTATATTTTACTTGAAAAGAAAACTTGTTGATAGCAATAGGTTCGCTAGGACGAGAAGAACCCGAATATGCAAATAAATATTCCATGTGAGATCATAGTTTTGCTTCGGAGCTTCCCCTCCTCCCTCACACACACACACACTTTTCGTGACGCTCCTACATCTATCTTTTACAACTTTATTCTTGTCGAAAGATCCATCGGACTTATTACAAGTATTTATAAATTATGAATCCATCATTTTAGGTGTGTACCTAATACATATCATATGATCCCGGATCCATCGCTAGATTCTTCGATAACGAGTCTGTGTCTGAGAACCTGATAAATGTGACCGATCACAACCACTCGGCACGTGACGTTGAAATATGTGGCACGATTTTGCAATGAACACTTCACGGATGTTTTGAGTCGTTCAATATGATATCTGGTAATTAAATCCGCTGGGCGCGGTGCCGATTAATCCTCATAGATCACGCAGGCTGGTACTGACCTACCAATCACTGCTACTTTGTGCCGGCTGTCACTATGTTTGCCTGCTGCTGCCTGGGCGAGGAGCCAGTCATTGGTCCTGTCCTCCAGCTGCACCTGGGCGAGGTGCCAGTTCACAATTGTCCTGTCCTCGCAGCTGCAACCTGGGCGAGGAGCCAGTCATTGGTACCTGTCCTCACACTGCACCTGGGCGATGGGAGCCAGTCATGTGGTCCTGTCCCTCCGGCTGCCTTGGCGGGTTGCCCAGTTTCATTGGGTCCTGTCACTCCAGCTGCACCTGGCGAGGTGCCACGTCATTGGTCCTGTCCTCCAGCTGCCTGGGCGGAGGAGCCGTCATTGGGCTGTCTCGACCAGCTGCCTGGGCGAGGTGCCAGTTGATTGGTCATGTCCTCGACCTGCAATCCCGGGCGAGGTGCCAGTTCATTGGTCCTGTCCTCTCACAGCTGCACCTGGGCGAGGAGCCAGTCATTTGGTCCTGTCCTCCAGCTGCACCTGGGCGAGGAGCCAGTCATTGGGCCTGTCCTCAGCAGCTGCCTGGGCGAGGTGGCCAGTCATTGGTCCTGTTTCTCCAGTGCTGCCCTGGGCGAGGTGTCAGTCAATTGGTAAACGTCCTCACACAACAGAGGAGCGGTGCCAGTCATTTGGTCTCGCTCTCTCCAGCTGCACTCTGGGCGAGGTGCGCAGTTCATTGGTTCCTGTCCTCACGCAGCTGCACCTAGTGCGAGGAGCCAGTTCATTGGTCCTGTCCTCCAGCTGCACCGCAGGCCGAGGAAGTCCCAGTTCATTGGTCCTGTCCTCCGGCTACCTGGGCGAGGTGCCAGTCATATGGTCCTGTCCTCCTCAGCTGCACCGGCGAGGAGACCAGTCATTGGTCCCTGTTTCTCCAGCTGCAAACCTGGGCGAGTGCCAGTCATTGGTCCTGTCCTCCAGCTGCACCTGGGCGAGGAGCCAGTCATTGGTCCTGTCCTCTAGCTGCACCTGGGCGAGGAGCCAGTCATTGGTCCTGTTCTCGACCTGCACCCGGGCGAGGAGCCAGTCATTGGTCCTGTTCTCCAGCTGCACCTTGGCGAGGTGCCAGTCATTGGTCCTGTCCTCCAGCTGCCTGGGCGAGGTGCCAGTCATTGGTCCTGTCCTCCGGCTACCTGGGCGAGGAGCCAGTCATTGGTCCTGTCCTCCGGCTGCCTGGGCGAGGTGCCAGTCATTGGTCCTGTCCTCCAGCTGCACCTGGGCGAGGTGCCAGTCATTGGTCCTGTCCTCCGACCTGCATCCTGGGCCGAGGTGCCCAGTCATTGGTTCCTGGTCCTCGGACCTGCACCTGGTGAGGTGGCCAGTCATACGGTCTATCCTCCAGCTGCTGGGCGAGGAGCCATCATATTGGTCTGTCCTCCAGCTGCTGGGCGAGGCAGCCAGGTTCATTGGTCCTGTCCTCCAGCTGCCTGGGCGAGGACCATCATTTGGTCCTGTCCTACCGGCTGCCTGGCGAGGTGCCAGTTCATCTGGTCCTTTCACTCCTTCAGCTGCAACTGGGCGAGTTTCAGTCATTGGTCCTGTCCTCCGGCTGCCTGGGCGAAGGAGCCAGTCATTGTCCTGTCCTGCTCAGTTGCTACCTGGGCGAAGGCTGCAGTCATTGGTGCTGTCCTCCAAGCTGCACCTGGCGAGTGCCAGTCATTGGTCCTGTCCTCCAGCTGCACCTGGGCGAGGTGCCAGTCATTGGTCCTGTCCTCCGGCTGCCTGGGTGAGGAGCCAGTCATTGGTCCTGTCCTCCAGCTGCACCTGGGCGAGGTGCCAGTCATTGGTCCTGTCCTCATCACTGATCGACGTGTCTAAAAGGGAATAGTTCATCTTTAACATGGGGTTTTGAATGAAATAGGATATTAGTAGAGCTGATCGAAAAATGGGTTGTTGCTGAAGAGCTACCTCGTTACTTTAAGTAGTTTCGACACAGGACTAGTGGGCCCCTTTTAAACGACAAAGTTTCATTTCCCCGAAACTCCAGCGGTAGTAGCAACTTCGAGTAACTTCTAACTATAAACTAACTCTAAGTAACTTGAGCACAGGAATAGTGAAGTTTATTAGAAGAAGTTTATGGACTCTTAGAAGAAGTTTCTTAGAATAAATTTATGGACAGAAGTTTATGAACAGACAGAAGAAGCCATGGGATAAAGGAGAAGGGGTAAAATGGGTCAAAATGGAGCGCCGACCGGGCAACCGCGCCATGGATTGGACAGGCCCTTCCCCGCAGGAAGAAACTGCGAGGAGGGCCCATGCCATGCCGACGGCCACCATTCCCTGGGAACGGCTCGAGGCCGCCACATGACCGGTGGTCAGCAACCACCAGACCCGGGTTAAAGGGACACTCCCACCTTTTAAAAATGTGTCAAATGTACGTCGTTTGTGGTGCAAAATATAAAGTGAATGCTGCCGAACACGATTATGACATTTGTTTTTCTCACAAACAGTGCTCAATTTCATAAAAAACACGTTTTAATATTTGGGGCTGATGACGTCATAATGAAGGATTTTTTGGAAAACAAGGAAAACCCTTCAGGGCTACCGATAGTAAGAACTAGTGTATGGCTAATGTATGGCCCAAAGGTAAACAAGTCGACTGTAATCAACCAAATTAAGTAAAGAGATACTCACGACATCGGCTCAGGGCCACCATTAAAAATACCACTGAACTGGGGAGTTACAGATGTCAAAACCAACTCGAATTTCTTCTGTGATTCGACCTCAGTGGTTGTTTTAACTTATACCATACTAATTGCATATGCCAAGCACGCAAAATGGCTATCTCAACTCAAATCTTATGTTAAGGTGGGACAGTCCCTTTAACGATGGCGTGATGGCACAAGTGCGTATACACACTTGCGTTGTTCCATATCTCCAATCTACTGTAAACTACTGGGCCTAGCAATATGAAAATTACAATTAGTATGAATCCAAAGCATCTATCGATTGTAGTTTTGCGACAAAGTTTGTCATGGGCAGTGTACCCAAACCCCAAGCCCAGCCCAGCCAGTGGTGGCCGCAGGGGGGCCATGTGGGTCATGCCCCCCCCCCCCTAAGGGCCATGAGGGGGCTAACATATCTTTTCCCCTAAAAATAATGAATAGTGGGCCCTTTGGGCCCACCAGTCACACGAATAGGCCCTCCTTGGCTCCAGGTCAGAATCGACCCTTTTGAGGTCAAAGAGGATCTTCTGGAAGCCAGAGGAGCACAACTGGATGCCAGAATGGACCCTAAAGACTAAAGCGAGTCCTCTCAAGACCAATGTGGACCCTCTGGAGCTCAGAGTGGGCCCTCTGGAGTTCGGAGTAGCCCTTGCGAATGCTGGAGGGCCCCTGCACAAACCAGAGGGCCCCTGGCAAGTTGAAAGGGCCCCGGTGCAGGTCAGAGGGGCCCCTGACCAGACTAAAAGGACTCCTGATCAGGTCAGAGGGGCCCCTGGCCAGACTAAAAGGACTCCTGATCAGGTCAGAGGGCCCCATGAACACGTAGAATGGGCCCATAGCCAGCACAGAGGGACCCCTGGGCAGGTCGGAGGGCCCTTAGAGCATGTCGACAAGGTGACAAAGCAGTTAGCACAGTCCCTTGCCAGCTCAGAAGGGCTCTGAGATGACTGGAGGGCCCCTGGACAGACCAGAAAGTCCCTAGAAAGTTTGAAGGGCCCCCGTGCAGGTCAGAGGGGCCACTTCCCAGACCAACAGGGCCCCTGAGCGGGTCAGGGGCCCTCTGAGCACGTCAAAATGGCCTATAGCAAGCACTTAGGGGTTATTCTGGCATCCAGTTGGGCCCTGAACAGGTCGGAGTGCCCTCTGAGCATGTCGGAGGTGTTTCTGAGCATGTCTGCAAGGCGACAAAACAGTTAGCACCAGGCACGTAGCCAAGGGGGCGGCGGAGTGCCCCCCCCCCCCCTGAAGGCCTGGCGGTAACCTTTCCGACGCGCGCAGCGCGCTGAAAAGGGCCGAAGAGACCGCGAGAAGCGCGGTATCACTGGTCTAAGTCCACGCGAAGCGTAGGTCTTTGAAAGAGTTAAAGAGCACTTCAGAGGTTCTTTAGGGCCACCAGCGGCCCTCTCTGAAAGAACCAAAGGGCCCTTGGACGTTCACAAGAGCCCAATGCATGTTGTCAGAGGGGCCCCGGGACAAGCCAAAAGGGCCCCTGAGCGAGTCAAAGTGCCCCTAACACGTCGAATGGGCCCCTAGCCAGCACAGAGGGCCCCTGAGAAGATCTGAGGGGCTCCTGGATAAGTCCAAAGGGCCCTGAGCAGTTCAAAGGACCCCCTGAGCACGTGGAATTGCCCCTAGACAGCAGCACAGATGGCCCCTGGGAAGGTTGAAGGGGCCCATGTGCAGGTCGGAGGGACCCCTGGGGAGATCGAAAGGACCCCTGAGCGGGTCAGAGGGACCCCTGAACACGTCGAATGGGCACCTAACCAGCACATATGGCCCCTGGGAATGTCATAGGGCCCCTGGGAATGTCAGAGGGACCCTGGGAATGTCAGAGGGACCCTGGGAATGTCAGAGGGACTCCTGAGCAAGTCGTATGGGCCCCTGGGCAGGTCGGAGGGGCCCATGGGGAGGTCGAAAGGGCACCTGAGTGGGTTAAAGAGCCCCTGAACACGTCGAATAGGCCCCTAGCCACCACAGAAGGCCCATGGGAAGGTCGGAGGGACCCCTGGGCAGGTCGTATTGCCCCTGAGCGGGTTAGAGGGCCTCCTGAACACGACGAATGAGCTCCTAGCCAGCACAGAGGGCCCCTTGGCAGGTTTGATAGGCCCCTAGGCAGGTCGGAGGGACCCCAGGGAGGGTCGGAGGGGCCCTGAGCATGTCGGTAGGGCGAAAAAGCAGCCAGCGCAGTTCCTTACTAGGTAGAAAGGACCCCTGAGCAGGCTGTAAGACCCTTAGCAGACCAGAGGGCCCCTGAAAAGTTGAAAGGGCTCCTGTGCAGGTCAGAGGGTCCCCTTCAACAGACAGAAAGGACCCTGGGCGGGTCAGAAGGGCCCAATGGCCATGAACATGCCAAATGGGCTCCTCACGAGTACGGAGGGAGCAGACCTTTTGAGGCATCCGACCTCGGACGAAATACCTGGCCACTTTCAACGCTCGGGAATAGGTCTTCTCGAATGCGCCCCCCCCCCCTGGGCGAAATCCTGGCTACGTGCATGTTACAGACCCTTTTGAGGCGCCCACCAGGACGACATCCTGGCTATGTGCCTGGTTCATAGGCCTCTCTGAGGGTCCTGAGGTCCTGGTCCAATCCAGCTTATCGTATTGTTTTTATTCTCAAAATCACAACAAAATATCAAATAATAAGAAAATATCCAAAATGAAAGTGGACTGAAAATCCGAGGAGTTTTTCATATCCAGCTCCTTTTTTTTGGGGGGGGGGGCCTTTCAACGCTTCGGGAAGGGCCCTTTTGAGGCGCCGCACCCCCCTGGACGAAATCTTGGCTACGTCCCTGGTTAGCACAGACTCTTGCCAGGTCAGAAAGGCCCCTGAGCAGACTGTAGGGCCCCTGGACAGACCAGAGAGTCCCTTGGAAGTTCAAAGATCCCCGTGCAGGTCAGAGGGGCCCCTGGCCAGACCGAAAGGGCCCTTGAGCGGGTCAGGGGGCCCCTGAGCACGTCAAATGGGCCCATAGCCAGCACAGAGGGGCCCCTGGGCAAGTCGGAGGGCCATTTGAGCATGTCGGCAAGGCGACAAAGCAGTCAGTGCAGTACCTTGCCAGGTCAGAACGGTCCTTTAAAAGTCTGGAGGGCCCCTGGAAGGTCAATACAAAGAGGACTTACTCCACAATAAAATAAAATAAAATCAGAGCGTTAGGGAATATTGATTGTAACAGTCCTCGTCAGCGATTAAAGGGAATTCGGTAACACCCCGAAACTCCGAGCTAAATATTTGTCTTGTGGAGTAAGCCCTCTTTGTATTTAATCTATATCACGGATCACCCACTCCACATCATGTCTTTTCACGGAACCCAGCTGAGCCCCTCAGCAGATCGGAAGGCCGTTGAAAAGGTCGGAGAGGCCCCAGACAATCTGAAAGGCCCCTGGGCCTTTTAACAGTAAGAATACAGTTGCCCAGCCTGGGAATACAATTTTGCGGCGTCCCCGCTCCGCGGCGCAATGCAAAATAGAACATATATGATATGCGACTAAAAAATCGCGCTTTCTCGCGACGTATTTATATGCTATTTTGCTACTTTTCTTTGGGCAAAATAGTTCGCTTTTGCGCTGTTTTTACTACACTTTTAAGCGCACAATAACATTTTAGAGATTTGCACTATGCGCAAGCGACGCATTGAAGAGAATGCTTATACAGGGCATATCAATGTTTTTTTTGCGCCGCTCCGTGGCGCAATTCATTTAAAGGGAGTGTGCCTACTCTTTTGAAATGTCAAATATATTTTTATTACGGTACAAGAAGCTATGCCTTGATTATTGGGTTACGATAAAATTCACGTCTGGAGACTCTTTAGTTTGAATTTCTACTTATATTCTGTTTTGGCTTTGTTTTGTTTCAAACCTCATAAACGAATCTTCACTATAAATAGAGTACGAAAGAATGTTACCTATAATGGCGCATACTAAAGACGATATAACAAACCTTTATGACAATGTATAGGTTGTTTACAGTGATCGAGAAAATCTGTTCGGCAGCCGTTATCAGTGCTCACGAGTTGTTTTCTATTGGCCAGAGCTAACAATAAAGTGCGGTTCACATTCAAGAGACAACAACTGGGATAAAACGACAAATTGGCAGCCAGTGGCTTCTTAGCCACCTAAGGTGGCTAGCAGGACGTATCCCAGCATTCCCTATTCGGGGTGCTTTACTCGCATGCTGCTTTGCCACAAAAACGGAATGTTTCTGGTGTTTCAAATACAGTTGTGAAGTAACAATTTCCTGATAATTCAACACCCTTATTATGCTAACACGTCAAATCATCCAAAATCAACACACTCGTCAACAGTTATGCATACCCACTGCCGACCCTCGCTCCTGCCCGCCCACGATCTGGCATCTTGGTGATGCCAGCTTAGCCAACCCTCGTCGAAGTGGCTAAAATTCCTAGCCACCTAGGTGCTAAGCGCCCGTAGACCAAGAGCGGGACGAGCGCTGGATTTAGTTAGTAGTCACGTATTACTGTTTTAGCACTTTTTAACTTAACTACGCACTTTTCTGCTTCAAAGTTTCTATTTAACGTGTGAAATCGATAGGAATTGTTTTATAATTCGCCCGCCACCGGCGCCCGCGTATGTCGATCTTGTGTGTGTTGTTTTACATACGTAATATATGTTACAAGTGCGTTCGCGAATTTTCGTGAATAACCGGCGACTCACTAAGCAGTCCGCGAATGCTAGGCGGTCCGCGGATCACAACAACAACTCTCTGTAAATCCGCGGATTCACAGCCGTGATTCGCGGGATTCACAAGAGTCTTCAGTCACCGCGGATTGCCTGAAGAAGTCGCTGGAGATCCGCGAATTGCCTGAGTGAATCCGCGACTATCGATTCTTTCCAAAGTATTTCGCGAATATCCTAGTTTATTTCGCGGAACTAACTGAGTATTTGGAGTTAGGCTCATGCCCAACGCATATGTGCTTGTTTATAATTTATGATAGGGAAAATGATATTAATCCAAATGGTCACACGGCCTCTCTAGTCTCTAACTGGTCACTGCAGAAACTGGAAGTCGTAAAAGAGGGCAGCAATAGTCAGCCAAGTCACTTGCGATCTCAGTAGTTATCGTAGTCAGACTCGTGCTCGGTGGAATCAACGGGCTTGACTTACTCCCGTCCCAGCCTCAGCCATTCGGATCCAGGTAACGATCAGGGCTCGCAACTCGCTGCCGCCACATACTTCAGCTGAGATGCAACTTGTGTGCATAAACGAGTTATAATCTGGACCCTAAATCGTACTTAGTTTATGCATTGGGCATATAGTTTAAGTAGTAGTTAAGTGCCACGTTAAGTATTTCTAGTTAAATAAATTACCAAGTTCTGCAGTACAGATTATCCGTAGTTTATCTACCAAATTTGCATCTCAGCCAGTGGCGTACCCAGGATTCGCTTCAGGGGGGGGTCTATTTTCGGTCGGGGGCGCAAGGTAACCCCACTAAAAAAATCATCGGATTTGGCCCACTATATTTCTAGAGGGACATATTTTCAATTAAAAAAGAAAATCCCCAGGTATGTACATCCACAAAAAATCGCCGTATTTGGCCAGGCCGGCGAAATACGGCAAAATGTGCGAGAGCACCGTGGGCACAGGACCTATTTCGTGCACTGAGGCACAGGAGGCACAGGGTGCACGTGCCCCCAATGGACCGACTTTTTCACTAAAAAATTATCGGCGACGTCCCTTTTAGTGATTAGCGACTTTTTGAGGGCCCTGCAAAATATAGTGGCCTAAATCCGTTTTTTTAGCCATTTTTCGGGGAGGGGGCCTTTGCTGAGGGGGCCCCTTGGGATACCGTGCCCCCTTGTCGAAGGTGAAGGTGCCACATTTGGCTAGTGCGGCTCTGGCCGCACTAGCCAAATGTGTGAGGTCCAGTTGATACTCCAAAGGCCTTGGTTGCTCTGCATCCATGAAACTCCAGAGCCGCTTGAGGGGGCACGCTGACCTAAAGAACATCGGAAAAAACTAAAGTGCTCTGAATTCATTAAAGACCACGCAAAGCGTGGACTATGACTCTGACGTCCTGAGGGGGCCCTCTGTCGGTCTGAGGAGGCCCTCTGTCGGTCTGTGGGGCCCTCAGTAGGCCTGAGGGGGCCCTCGGTCGGCATGAGAGGGCCCTTGATCGGCCTGAGATACCGAGGTACCGTCATCGGTCTGAGGGGACCGTCTATTGGTCTGAAGGGGCTCTCTGTCGTCGAAATGTGGTGCCTTCTGTTGGTCTGAGGGTCCTTTGTTGGAGTGAGGGGCTCTCTGGTGGCCTGAGGGGTCCCTCGGATAGCTTGAAGGGGCCCCTTTTGTCCCGACGGGGCCTCTGTAAGGCTAAAGGGACCCTATGTCGGCCTGAGGGGCCCTCAGTCGGCCTGAGGGGGTCATCAGTAGGCCTAAGGGACCCTACAGAGACCTAAGAGCCCCTCTGGCCACCTAATTCAGCCCTCTACTAGCTTAAGGTGGCCCTTGGTCGGCCTAAGGGACCCTCAGTCGGCATGAGGGCGCCTGAAGGGGCCCGCTATCGGCCTGGGGGTCCAGCCTGAAAGAGCCCTCTGTCGGTATGAGAAGCCCTCATTCCGCATTAGGGGACCCTCTCTCGGCCTGAGGGGCCCTCTAGTGGCTTATGGGGAACCTCGACCAGCTTGAGGCGGCTTTAGTTAGGCCTGAGGAGACCCACTGTCTTTCCGAGGGGCCTCAGTTGGCCTGAGGGGCCCTCTATCCACTTGAGAGGTCCTCTGTCGGCCTGAGGGAGCCCTTGGCCAGCCTGAGGAGGTTCTTGCTCAGCCTGCAGTGACTACACCCGGAATATATAGTTAAAATCGTGCTAGCGAAGCTA
>VOPJ01012311.1:13880-53203 GCA_014673585.1 Semibalanus balanoides | reverse complement strand
AAGTATATTTACGTAATTAACCATTCTGCTCTCTGATTGGTCGTGACGCAATTTAGCAATAGTTCAGGCGCAATGATACCTGAGGTAGTTTTTAGCAGTGCGGTAGACACATTGAATTTGTCAAATAGAGGTTCAACGCAAAATTCGGCATCACGTTAATTGCGTCGAAATCAAAGCACGTGATATGGCGCATTCAAGGAGATATCGCTCATTTGAAATCATGCAACTTTACTGAAACAGACACAAAACTAAAATTGTGGAATTCTACCTTGTGACCAAATCGATAATATTAACGGCAGCTCAAAGGCATTTTAACGAATTGCTTCAGCCAAACGGATCCTAAGGGTGATCTAGATCTCTTTCCATATAAGCTCTGGATCCGACAGACACTATTTCAAGCAGCATTGAGGGCACGGTCGCATTTTGCAAGTAGGTTCTGGGGCAGTGTTTCAGTGAGGGCAGCATCTGGATTTGAGCCCACTTAACAGCTTTCTGTGGAGCTAACTAAACGAGTTATAGGTGTTTAAGAAGAATCTCCAGACCAGGAAGCAACTAAAGACAGCCATGGGAACTGCACTGCGGACCATCCCCGCCGACATGTGCCCGTAAACATCTGTGTGAGTATGAGGTGGAGGGCATAGTTGTGCCATGTTGTGCCGCAGCCGTAACAGAGCCCATCTCGAACATGTGCTGTATTATGTATATGATATTAAGGTGAATAATTGTGTTTTGAATATGCACAGTATAAATCTCCATGACCTTCTGAACAGTTTGGTGTGAACAGTTAATCAGGGAAAGGCGCTTAATCATTTATATTTGCCACGGGAAATTTTGGAAATAACATGCTTTTCCATAGCAGCGCAATATTTTGCTAAATGACGGTCACTACATCAAGTGCTTTATAAATAATATACTTTTTCATGCAAATAATCTCTCTGAATATTGCTCTGTATGCAAAATGATGTGTATCACGTTGATCAGCACATTTTTCTTATTTATTTTGGCTACATATTCACCAAACAAACCTCAACTTGTCCATTGCCTAGTGGTTTAAGCCGTTGACTATTGCTCAGTGCTTAAGAATGTAGACACTACTCCTTTATAATTAGAGGATATATATATATATATATATATATATATGATATATATATTATAATATACACTGGCGGATCCAGAAAGTGTGATTTTGACAGTTTTGGGGGGGCAAATCCAAAAATTATCGCATAATTCTAAAAACTCATCGGATTTCGCTTGCTTATGTATCAATTAACTGATTTAAAACAAACTTTCTAGTAAAAGTTGTTTAGTTTTACGAACAAACCTAGGAAATGTGTCAAATTTGCCGCCGATTTGGGTGTTTGGGGGGGGAAGGGCATGGCCCCTTTGCCCCCTGGGATCCGCCCCTTGTATATATACAATATATATATATATAATATATTATATATTATGTGTATATATATATTAATAATATATAATATATTAATATATATATATATATATATAATACAATTGTGGCTTCCGAAAAACGATTAAATAACTTTCTGTAAGCTCCCAAAATCACTGAAACACATTAGCCGTTTTCACGATGGGATTTTTTGCGCGAAATGTTTTAAAACATTTTAAAATGTTTTAAAATGGTTAAGTAGTAGCCGCTTTCACGATGGACTAATTTGCGATAAAAAAGTTTTATCCTCGCCCTACGGTCCCGTAGGGCGAGGGTTAAAAAAAAATCGCAAATAAGTCCATCGTGAAAGCGGCTACTACTAAAACATTTTAAAACATTTTAAAATGTATTAAAACATTTCGCGCAAAATAATCCATCGTGAAAACGGCTAGTATGTGACCGGCGTAGCTAAAATATTTGTGTACGTTTTTTGCGTCAAGGACGAGATAGATGTTTATCATCTTGGGAATTAATGGCCGGGAGGTGGTATTTGGTCGAGCGAGCACATACGTCATGGCATAATGTCCGCGATTTAATCACATACCGTAATGTATGCCGATATGATATTGAACGATGTCAGCTCTATTAGTGGTATAGCCGGTATATTAGGGGATCTTTATAAAAGACGGGATCAGAGGATTTCATTTATCTTGCGACTCCAGGGCCCATTACTAAATAAATTATTCAACCGCACAAACACAACCGATGCAAGAGAAAATCACGATAACTCGAAGCACCAGCGCTCATCCAGCAGTGAACACGTGCCGAAATACTGCGAATCTTCCCTGAAGCCGAAACTGGGCATTGCGCCAGCGCTGCTCTACCATCCGGTCGGACTGCGGTACACCCAGGCGGGCAGGATGTCCGGGCACGGCTCCACCTGCGCCACCAGCTGAGAGTACAGCCGCCACAGGACCGGGCTGGAGTGACATACAGTGCCACCACCGCGGTCACCCTGCGTCGACATCCTGTTGACGTCACCGACGCACACCCACGGGTGTGCCTCGTCCTCCGACACGGCCCACTTGCTGTGGTCCTTGGTGGTGCCAAAGTCGAACGTCACCTCTCCGGATGTCGGCAGCGTGGCCGTGGCCGTGATGTTCTGCACGTTCTGCACCGGGTAGGTGACCGAGCAGTTGGACGGCAGCCTGGTGTCGGTGGCGCCGTTTCGCCAGGTCTCGGTGAAGAGGCCCGTGATCAGATCGGGAGCCACCAGGCCACTGTATAGGTCGTCACCGAAGTTGCGCGCCTTGGCGTAGCTGGTAAATGCCACACCGCCAGAGGTGGGGAGTGGCTCGATGCCGGACCAGGGCGACTCGGAGCGACGCTCTCCAGCGATCACTCTTGCCATTGTCGGGTACTGCGTCTCCAGGGCGGCCGACATCTGCGTGGCGTAGAGGTAGGGCTCGTTGAAGAGCAGCTGATCCGCCACCGTCTCCAGCTGCTTGGAAGACAGCGACAGGCAGAGGAAGCTCTGTCCGTACGTTTGGCCGTTGCTCGCGTAGCTGTACTGTTCGTCGGCCGGGGAAGGCGGAAACTTGGGCACGCTGTGCACCAGCCAGAAGCCGCTGTCGCCATCGAACGCCACCGCGCCCTTTGTGTGACCCTTAACGCCGCTCGTGGATCCGTCCGGGTGCTCGTCGTTGTAGAAGACGTAGATGAGAGAGTCGCGCGCGGGGTCGTCATAGACGGGCGTCAGCGTCCGGCCGGGGGCAGACAGCGAGTCGTTGATGGACACCGAGGAGAGGGCCCACCGCTCGCCGTCCGACGCTGACGTGAAGTGCAGGAAGCCGACGCCGTCGTCGACGAACTGTGATCCGGTGCCGTGCATGATGGGCAGTTTGTAGAGCACGTACCAGTCGACGGCGGCGCCGTCCTGATCACGGCAGCCGAGCGGCGGCCCGGCGGCCGACCCGCCGCCGGCCGTCACCAGCAGCACCAGCAGCACTGGTAGGAGCAGCGACATCAGCGCTACTGACCCGAACCACAGCACGGCAGAGACTGAGGAGCCTGACCCTCTCCCGGCGTGTAACGAGTCATGTCGCGTCATCTCTAGAGCCGGCCTTGGCCCGTGGGAATTAGGGTAGCAAAGACAGGTGCGGAGGAAGCGAGAAATGTAGATGTCCGTCATGTTAGCGCCGATATCTGCGACATCATCTGCTACGACAGGATTTGAGAAAACCACAAGACCAAAGGAACACCATGCATATGAAATCGATACATAACTCTATGGGCTACATAATCAGTGGCGGATCCAGAGAAGGGGGCAATGCCCCCCCCCCCCCTGGGCCTCGAACTTGAGGGGGCACTCTGGTCGCCTAAGGGGCACTCTGGTCGCCTAAGGGGCACTCTGGCCGCCTGAGGGGCACTCTAACCACCTGAGGGGGCACTGGTCGCCTGAGGTGCTCTCTTGCCGCCTGAGGCAGGGTGGCGGATTCGGGGGGCAGCGGGGGCAGCCGCCCCCGCTGGCAAAATCAAGCGGGAGCAAAACTATCTTTTTGCCCCCCTCCCCATCTTCGGTAGTGGAAACAGATATATCCTTTGCCATGTAATATATAATAATTGATATGGTAAAAATGATAAGCATTGCAAAAGTAAAAAAATATACTTCACATGTCAGTAAATTAAGGTAGCTTGTCCGTGAGGAAAAAGTGACACAACGCAAGTTTAAATAACATTGGCGGGAGTCATAAGCAGACGACCGATCGCTGTTTTTGGTTGTGGTCGAGTAAATACGGCCTTGTAGTGCTATGTGTTCTTCATAAACAAGTTGGTTCTGTCAACATATTTGTAACGGGAAAGACTACATATCAAAGAGATCAGTGTGAATCAGTGATGAAGCGGCGTTCATCATCCTTGGATGGATTTGTGACGAAACGAATTCACTGGCGGATCCAGGAGGCATCAGGGACAAATGCCCCCCCCCCCCAAGCCGCCTGAAATCAGCGCAAATTTACACATGTATTTATGTAGGACAGCTACGCAACTTTTATTAAAGGAAAGTTAATTTTAAAACATCTATGCAATGCAAAAGGATAGGCTTTATGAATTTTGTGAAAATTTTTGGGGTGATGCTCCGCAAAACCACAACAATTCGCCGTTTTAGATCCACCAGTGATTCCAGTACCTAGGTAACTAGTAAATAAGTAAATTATAAGTTTTCACATTCCCAAATCATGGAAGCTTATATTTACACTCCATTTCAAAATTGACACTATTATTTTTCTTCACAACGACTATCGTCGCCGTCATTTTTAATATCTTTGTATATATTTTTACATATGTTTTTTATTTGCCCCCCCCAAAAAAAAAGTGGAACAAACGATCAGCCTCTGCAAATTTAACGAAAAAATGGCCTTTACAGCAGTCAAAATCCAGCTATCCTCAGTAAAAAACATGAAAATTTCGCGCCGCTTCGCAGCCTGACACAAATTTTGCAATTGCTTATACAAACTTGAAAAATGTGAAAATGAATTGCATTAAGTGTCTGGCAGAGGCTCTCCCTGGCGGTAATTGCTGGCCCAGGGATCAATATTTTGCATCATACAGAGATGTGCAACCAGGAAAAGGGGTTGCCTGAGGCTTGGCACTGGATTTGGCCCCCCAAAACCCACTAGCATTTTTTAAATATAGTGTATGATGAAACAGTGTCAGAAATATGATTTAATCGTTACAGCTGAAACTAAATATATAAAAGCAGAATTTCCAATTCACGTCCATATGCGCCAAACATATTAACAAGAAACGACTTACCTAAACATAAATGTTTGGCTACTGAAAACGGTTCTTGTTTTCTGGTAGTTATTACATTGTAATTTTATGTTACCCTAATTTAATTTCCGGTCTCTGGTAACCCTGATAGATCGCCACTCTAAATCACGCTATATCATCATCATCATCATCATCATCATTAAATTTCCTTCAAGACCTTCAACCTAAATGTGTTTAAGCTATATGGCCTTAGGCGTAGGTGCCGGGGGGCAGGGGGGACAACTGCTCCTCCAACTTTTTGAGTGAAGCCCCCCCCCAATTTGGGAGTCTCAATACCTGGTCCAAAATTAAAAGGCATAGCCCACGACTGCCTGGGGACGGGTCGAAACTCGAATCCGACCCCTCTCGGTTTTTCCTGAATAACTTCCGAAGCGTTGCAGATATCGATGTGAAACTTGTTACACCTTCGTGTACATCAATTTGACGTCATCTATGGAAAACTTTAGCAGTTGCGCTTAACACAAACGAGACATACCGATTTTAGTGACTTCACTACATGGCATTTTTGGTCGAAAATAGCTAAATGTTTGAAAATCGCAAAAATATTGCTTTGAAGCAAATGGCAAATAAAAACATAAAAATACGTAAAATGACGAGTTCTTCAAAATGATTATCTCAGATTTAAAAAAAAAAAACTGACTACAAGACTGTCAAAAAACGAAACACGTAGAAAACTTGTTATAAAATCCCAAATTTGGAGACTTTTGCCCCCCTAAAAGGAGGTTCAACGCCCCTGTATATGACTACGTGAAATGTGAACTGAGTTGATCGAAGTCTTGCCCCCATGTCAAAATCAAATCCGCCGCCACTGGCCTGAGGGAACACTCTGGCCGCCTGAGGGGCACTCTTGCCGCCTGAGGAGGCACTCCGGCCGTCGGAGGCGGCACGCTGGTCGCCTGAGGGGCACTCTGACCGCCCAAGGGGGCACTCTGACCACCTGAGGGGGCACTGGTCGCCTGAGGGGGCACTCTAACAGCCTGATGGGGCTCTCTTGCCGCCTGAGTGAGCACTCTGGCCGTCGGAGGGGGCACTCTTGCCTGCCTGGGGGGTGGGGGGGGCACTTCCGTATGCCGGAGGGGGGCACTCTGGGCCGCCTGACGAAGGCATCTCTGGCCACCTGGGGACTCTTGCCGGCCTATTGGAGGGGCTCCTCTGTTGACTGAGGTGACCTCAATATTTTGGTAAAAATAAATAAAAAATGGGGCACCTTCAAATTATAGTACCGATATCCGTCCAGTTTTTCATATTTGGGGTCATATGTAGGGGCAACCAACTGCATTGATGGCCCCCTCCTTAAAGATTTTTCTGGATCCTGCCACTGGCTTTATTGAATATATATAATATATAAAAATTTATATAGTATATAATATATATATATTATATATATATATATAATAAATATACATGATATTATTATATAATAGTATATTATATACTATATATAACCTTAACAATGTATAATAATATATGACATGAATATTACATAGGTATGATATATTATATATCCTTAATATATATATTATGTATATATTATATATATTATATATATTATATACATATATATTTTTATTGGGTATTTATATTATTCAAGCGAATCACGCAACAGGGTCACCCCCACTAACAGGTTGAAAGTCAAAAAAGGCGACGGACATTAGACAGTAAGGTACAAGCTACAATTTATAAATATAAAAATAATCAGATCATACTTCGCAAACGCGCTATAATACATACACATATAAAATAAAATGATCGACATAACGACGAAAAAATATAAATTATAAAACAACAAAATATATGATGCCAATGTAAAGGTAAAAAGGCACGCTCGTAAAAAACACATTCGGCTAAAAAGTGCTAAAGAGATGCAACGTAAACTTAGTACACAGGCTTGTAAAGTAACCTAGAAGCGTCTGCCAACGTCTGCCTCTGGAACGCTGCTTAAAAAGGAGTTGACTAGATGTGGTACCCTGCAGAATAAACCCCGTTTCACGGTGTTCACTCGTGGACGGGGCACATAAAACGGTCTTCGAGTGCGGATCAATCGAGCAGGTGCATGAAGTGAAATGAATATAAGAATAAAAGGAATAAGAATCTAATTTTGAGTTAAGAATATTCCTGGTGAAAAGTAGGTCGTGCTGAACTCGACGTGAGGCTAAATGAAGTTTATCCGAAAGTGATTCAAAAGATCAGCATAATGCCAGGGAAGCGGCGTATCCAGATGTTGGTGTTCGATTAAAGCCCATATCAGAAATTTATGTTGTATCCGATCGATCCGCAGACTGTGTGGGTGTCGGCCGGCCCACCCTTCCAAATCACACTGCCGTATTCTAGGAGTCGAGCGAAACGTTGGAAGAAGTAAGGCACCAATAAAGCGCCTTGATTAAATTTTGATGCTTCCTAAGCCGGTTTTGAAATGATCGGAATAATAATGCCAAGGCTTCGGCGTGCTCTACTAACAATGTTGTTGATGTGAGGGGCGAAAGTGAGCTTGGTATCTAGAGTGATACACAGGTCGCGAATCTCTCCAACGCTCTCGAGTTTTGTGGGGCATTAATAAAATCTGTGTCCCGGAGGGCGGCGCGAGCCTGAGGGGGTGGTCGTTGAATGATCTGGCGATTTTACTATGGATTATAGAGTAAGTCCCCATCTGAGCGGAACCACGCTTTGGTGAGGGCGACTAGAAATCCTTGGGCATGCTAGCAAGCTAGATCCGATCAGATGGTTGAAATATAATTATAAAGACGGACAGATTAATTTTTAACACGGATCGTACGGCAGATACATAAAGGCAGCCGGGAAGATCAATTATTCGCGTTGTAGAGTCAGTTGAAAAAAGTGAGGAAACAGAAGTGGGAAGGCAAAAGGAGATCCTTTCTGGACAGAAACCAAGATAGATACTGGTTTCAGTTGGATGGTTTTGCGTTGACGATGACCCTCTGACGCCTATCGGACAGATATGAGACGAACCATTTGAAGGTAATTTTATCCAAATTATAGGAATGTTTTAGTTTGTAAATGAGAAGCGCATGATTCACGCTTTGAAAAGCAGCCGAGTAATCTGTATAGGTATATAGCGTCCGTCTGATATCCGTCCGATATGGCCTCCCATGCTGACTGAAGATAAACGGCAAGATTAGTGACACACGATCGCCTGTGAATAAAACCGTGCTGCTCATTGCACAGGGCCGGTGAAACATGCTGATGCAGTTGGTCGTAAATTACGCGCTCGAGTATCTTTCCGAAGAGAGGAAACAGGGACACTGATCGGTAATTTGATGGGGATTTTGTATCACTCTTTTTGAAGATAGGAATGATGTTTGCCTGCTTCCACCTCTCCGGAAAAACACTCGATCTAATGGAGGCATTACAGATCTTAGTGATGGGAACCACCAGATTCAATCTGCACATTCGACAAATGATACGGGCGCTTATGTTTATCTGGGCCGCAGGCCATTAATTAGATGGTAGCTTGATTTAGGGCAGCTCCGACAGCGGCTTCCGACACATGGAAGCGAGATAACCCATCGATAATCATAACAGGTGCGTCCGGCAGATTACTGGCTACACCCGGTTTCGGTAAACTTTCGTTCGCAGCGACAGGTGTCACCAAAGCGTTCAGCACGGCCCTGCTCGATACTGTACTTATATATATTATATTAATATATTATTATTATAGTATATATAATATAATATATAATATTATATATATATATAATAATAGTATATATATTAATATAATAGTATAATAATATATAATATAAGTATATAATATACTATATATATTAAAAAGTGGTCCAGGCTTACATGGTGATTCCAAAATGTTGGAAATGTGGTGCTCCTCAAGGCTGTCCCTGTTCTTCTCATCTAGCTGACTATTTGTGTCAAATTGTAGGTAAATCAGAGCAAATCTTAAGGTCGCAACTTTTTGCGACTTAAGTACCACGCTTCCCAGCGCTGGACTATGTACGAATTACAAGTTAATGTCCTTCACCGTTTTTCCTCGCTTTATAGCATTCTTTCTCACCAAGTATGTCCGTGGTGGATTGGTGTTATCTCTGCCAATAAGACTCCATCTTATTTGTACCATACCATTTATATTTATAACCGAGAGAGCAAAAATAAAACGTGACGTCCGATGCCACTGTTACGTACGAATTGCATTAGGCACACTGATATTTAGAGGCTTTATTGTTTTCATGGCTCATTGTTTTAAGTAATCGATAAAAAAATAACTACAGTGATACAATGGACATGGACAGAGAATAGGACAGTAGGACGAATAGACAGTAGAAAACTCCTCCCGGGAGGAGTTCAGAGAAGCTGAAGCAGCCCAGAGCAGCGTTATGGGGCCGCCACGGGAACGATTGGAGGAGTTTAGAGGCGGTATCAGCTGTTTGCGTCGTTCGAAGGTTGGGTTTATGTTGAGAAGAACAATTGTATCAGCCGCACCATAAGCGTGCTCCTTCAACCTCCTCCGGTTGTCCCACCCCGATTTCGAGAGCAGATTTGAGGACGTCAGTGACCAAAGAGCGTCGTCTAGGACAATGTCGACGAACCCAACTTCGCAGCGGCCAGCTATCGCCACTTCCCGGCGGATTTCGCCCCCAGTCCTACCGGACATGACATCAGCAGGCGGCATGGGAGGGGGAGGGGAGAGCACTGTGGTCGTCTGCCTTCCGGCACGTGCCTTTGTTCGTGCCGTACCCTCGGCTGGCAGCTGCCGGGTCCGGGGGAGGAGGGGGGGGGGGGGGGTTGAATGTGCCTGATTGGAACGGCACATGATCACGCGCGGTCGCTCCAGTTACCGCCAGCTGCCCGTCGGCGTCAGTTGGTACGATGCTGCGGTACGGGGTGGTAGTGGTGGTGACGGTGGTGCTGCTGGTGACGGCCGGCGGCGGGTCGGCCGCGGGGCCGCCGCTCGGCTGCCGTGATCAGGACGGCGCCGCCGTCGACTGGTACGTGCTTTACAAACTGCCCCGCCTGCACGACACCGGAGCACAGTTCGTCGACGACGGCGTCGGCTTCATGCACTTCTCGTCAGCGTCGGCCGGCGAGCGGTGGACCATGTCTTCTGTGGCGATCAACGACTCGCTGTCCGCCGCTGGCCGGACGCTGGATCCACTCTACCGCGACCCAAAACGCAAGAGCCTCATCTACGCCTTCTACAACGACGAGCACCCGAACGGGTCGACCAGCTTCGACAAAGGTCACACGAAGGGTGCGGTAGCGTTCGACGGCGACAGCGGCTTCTGGCTGGTCCACAGCGTGCCGCACTATCCTCCACAGCCGGGTCAGCAGTACGGCTACCCCTCCTCAGGTCACCACTACGGCCAGAGCTTCCTCTGCCTGACACTCTCCACCAGCCAGCTGGAGACGGTGGCGCAGCAGCTGCTCTTCAACGAGCCCTACCTCTACGCCACGCAGATGTCGGCCGCGCTGGAGACGCAGTACCCGCTGATGACCAGGGTGATCGCTGGAGAGCGCCGCTCCAAGTCGCCGTGGTTCAGCGTCCAGCAGCTCTCCACAGCTGGCGGCCAGCCGTTCGTCAGCTACGCCAAGGCTCGCGCGTTCGGTAAGGACCTGTACAGCGACCTGGTGGCCCCGGCGCTGCGCACAGGCCTCCTCACCGAAACATGGATGAACGGGCCGCACGCCGACCAGATACGCTCCAACTGCTCGCTCGCCTACCCGGTGCAGAACGTACAAGACATCGCTGTGAACGCGGAGCGTCTGCCGCCGGCCACCGGCAGGGCCAGCATCAAGTTCAGGAGCTCGGAGGACCACAGCAAGTGGACCGTGTCGGAGGACGCCGCGCGGCCGTGGGTTTGCGTCGGTGACATCAACAGGATGACGACCCAGGAGGTTAGGGGTGGCGGCACCGTCTGCCACAGCAGCCCGGTCCTGTGGCGGGTGTACTCTCAGCTGGTGGCGCAGGTGGAGCCGTGTCAGAGAGAAGGCCGATCCAAACGTGTTACGCGTCGCCGGCCGTAGACGAACGCGCGGGCCGGGAGGTGGGCCCCGGATAGAGCTCCGCTGTCTGGTGCGTACCGCCGAGTCCGGGAACTGGACTCACGAGTGTCAACGGGGCTCTGTGTCCGGCCGTCGCTTTTCAGGCCTTTGAGGAGAATGTCCACACTATCTGGGTTGCGGTCGTGGAAGTGGGAGATGATCAAACCGGGCGCGTTTAGAGGCTCGAATCAGGGACGCTTCGGTCACACCAGGTGGACAACCCGAGGAGCCGGATTCTCTGTGCGATCAACTCTCGGATTCATCGTTCTGCTTGTGCGCTATGTGGCGCCACATGACAACTGAGTGTACATTGTTCAGCTTGTCATCGGACCGTATATCCTCCTGTCATGCTGCACGTACCCCGGGAAATATAACTTCAATTTCTATACGGTCGCTGGTTTTGATGCACTTTCTAAGTGTGGACATCTGACCAGTGTCGGTCCGGTCGGAAAAGCGCACACATTCTGCTATCCGGTATTATATAAAATCAGGGAAATATCTGAGCTCTGAGGCATCAGCTGTAGCCTGTAATGATCCCTGGATCGTTGTAATACCGACCCGGCGGACAGTTATAAATATTACCACACTCGGTAGGCACCTTCAACCAAAGCTAACACATACATTTTCTGGTGATGAGCGCAGTGTCTGTTCCGAGAGACTGAGTTAATATTGTGCCAACAGATCATCTTCGAGCTTTGACAGTCTCTCAAAGAAGCGTACCAGTACCAATGCCAAACCAAGCATGACAAAATCTTTAAAACATGGCTTCAAATATTCCGCCTTTTATGATACAAGTGTGACATCTGATGCACTGTAGCCACTGCGACGCTATGTTCTGTTCCCTTTCTCAGGTGAAGCAGTAACGACCGACCAGTGGCCCTTTCAGAGGTGGTGCCGTCTGTGACTGCAGCCGGACGACACCAGGGCGGCGCCACCGTCGCTGCCGTACCCCTGGTCTGGCGGAGAATCAGTCGGATATTCCGGGGCTCACCAGAGATGGCTGGCTGACAGCCAAGGCAGGCGTGAGGGGTTTTAGATAGTTGTATGCAGGGCTTGGGCAGTGAAGTTGGGTGAGATGCTGACAGGGGCGGTGTTCAACATTCATGTGTTGGAACCTGGAACGGTGGGTTGGCGGAAGCGTTCGATGATGCCCTAGGTACGGTTTAATGGTTGCAATGCTATTGGAGAGCAGCGTTGGTTAACAGTCTGAACATTAACTAGAGATGCGTGTTTACTTTGGGGTGAGAAGACGCACACTGATTCATGGAAAAGAAACGATGGAAGGAAATGCCCCTTTATTCCGGTCGGCACCCATTTTTCCCTTTCAAAAGTTTTTGCTTCACAATAATCTTCTGAATCTTATTGGTTAACCTGGATCACATCTTTATTCCTCAAAGTAATCGAACTTCAACTAGAAATACGTCTTAAGTATTTTGAAGACTCTATGCAAGGTTATATTTTCCCTATTTTGTTCGGCGGAGCCTAGTCAACAACACTAAAAACGTTACATTAACGTGAAATGTCAGCTCTTCAATGTCTTACGTTTCTTGCGAACATTGCAGTTTAGAACGCTGGCATATCATCTTCGGTAAGGACTTAACATTTGCCTGTGCGAATTATCTGAATACCTGAACGAAATGTTCCGATTGTAACAAATCAAAATAAACAAATATAAATGTTTTATTTTAGTGCACACGTGACAGTCATAAGAGCATCACTTGGACATACACAACCACTAACCAAATCTTATCTCTTTCTGTACGTAATTCGTATTGCTACGACATAGACTGCCAAGCTCATGTAGAAACAAAAATACCGTTTCACCACCGTACTAGTGGGTTATTGCATGGCCACCGTGAAGGTCAATACGCGAGGGCTATATTTCAACAACGTCCCTCACAGACCCTGGCTAGAAAAATAACAAGTCCTTCAGATTTTAGGAAGAGTGATAGTCTGAACACCTTAAAGCAGATAGAAAACATTCACACTGCACGCTTAATATCAAAAAGCTTCCCTACGCAGCAGCAGTCGCTTCCCAACCAACCACATTACAAAAGCTGCCCGCTCTTCACATCTGGCAACCCGGGTCGGGAATGTTGCCAGACGTGACTGACAGTTGGCACATTACGGCCTGACGTGGCAGATACACCGGCTTCCCTATCAATCAACAACCACGCACAACAGACATCCGTACTCGGCTCCACGACACCCTCCCACGTCCACCCCTGCGCAGCGGGACGGGGTCAGCACAGGTGTGGCGGACGCTACGGTGACGTCACGTGTCGGTGGCGTGACAATAGCGTGTGACGTGTGTATGTGTGTGATCACGCGCCGTCCGGGAACACCTTGTACGGGTTCATGATGCCCTGCGGGTCCAGCAGCGACTTAATCCGACGCATCAGCAGCATCTCCACCGGGTCCTTGCAGAGCGCGCCCAGGTTCCTGCAGGCAGGTGGATAATGTCACTGATGCAGCTCCCGGAAATAAGCGGTAGTTGATGCCCGCGCGTCCATATTCGTTGACTTAACCCGCCGCACTGCCAGGGGGTTCGCGTCGAACCACGAACGCAAAGAGGGGGGGGGGGGGTGATTTTCCGCCCCCCCCGCTGAGATCTCCAAAAACTACGCAACGTAGCGGACAAGCGGAAAACGGCATTAGAAGCCTCTAGGCCAAGCTCTATGGAAAGTATTTTCAGTCTTTCTTGGAAATCAGGTCACAATTGAGGTCACCAGTGGCACCAAAGTTCAAAATTTTCCGGTTTTAGGACTCTTTTTAAGGACTCTTTTTTCCAGAAAACCCCCGATTATCTCGCGAAACTGTGATAGCTAGGAAGCGAACAATTAGAGAGGCAATTTCGATAGCCCTATTGAAAATTTGCAATCGCCAAGTAAATCCTCAAAATTGATTCTCAGATCAATAGTTCAGGCTCCAGAGGTCATGAAAGGTCAAAAAATACTGTTTTTAGCAAAAACAGTTTTTTCGGGAATAGCATGCTCACCTAAGAAAAAGATAGGGAAATCATTTTGACCGCCATCGTGTTCCTGTCTCATTTGATGCGCTATTGAAACATATACACGGTGACCTGGTAAGGTCAATTTCAAAATTTTGACCTTCAGGTCAATGGCATTTTGGGACCCAGGCAGGTCATGTTTTGCATATGAGGCCAACGCGGCTTAGCATTGAGACGAACACATTAGGTTGTCAACTAAATCGTCCTCTATCTCTTTTCTATCAATAGGTTATTTTAGCAAATCATTGCTGATGAACCTCAGATGACCTCAAGCATGACCTTGCAGAAATCACTGGGCAACAATTTGCACCTTGATCATTCAGAATGAGCCTAAAATAGGCATGATCTGAAAGAATGAGCCTGATCCAAATGAATGTTTACTGAAAGGAGCTTTGTTTTTTTTCCCCCATTCACTTATAATGAGCGAGCGTCAGAAAATTGACCTTGACCTTTGCGTCACCGATACGAAAAATCAGAGATATACGAATTGTAGGTACTTGATATCTTATGAAATTCCGCCAAGTTTCAAAACTTTCGAAAAAAAGACTGTGGCTTTGGCGAACGCAAACATTTTTGAAGGTTGAGGTCACTTGACATGCGACTTGTACCTAGACCTGAGATGACCTGAAGTCAAAACTTTTCCAAGTGTATAGGTAATTAGCCCAAAACAGGCATGTACGAAATTTGGCGGCGCTGCGCGCCGCCCGTTTTTCCCGCTACTCCTTGGAAAAACTGGGGGGGGCGCGAAATAAACCCTTCCCTGCCCATGCGCGGGTTAATAGGACATGTAGCTATCACAAGGGAATTGTTTCTGGTCATGAATGCGACATGAGTGAGATGAAATTGGTGATCGGGCCGCTAATTTAAGTAGATTATAAGTAACTATCAGTATTGTAAGTGGATCTTATCGCCCGTTTTTAAAGGGGGACACTGCCTCTTCGGATTATCACAAAAACAGGTTAAACAAGGCCTAAAGGACCACTTAGATTTTAATCAGTCGTCATCAAATCCCGTACCCAAGCAGCGCAAAAAAAATCATTTGAATCAGAATCTAAAAACTAGTTTACGATTTCTACGCCAACCACTATGTATATGGAAGCGTTTGCCCTCAAGTTAACTGCTAAAACCACGGAGAAGGGGATAATACAACTAACCAACCGTCAGCTGACGGCTATTACAATTGGATGAGACGCCCGATGCGCTTATACATTGTGCGTTCCTGTTTACTGCGTAAAACGATCTAGCGCCATCTGCCGCCACTTTGAGTCGTTGCCTGGAAACGTTGCACTTATGACTCTTTCTATTTGGTATCTCCGGAATCAGAGGACCAAGTATCAGAAAAACCTCGGTTGGGAAAAACTTCATCAATGGTTGGAGCGCAAAATCCCTTTGTAAAAAACTTCGGTCATTAACTTTTTCCCTTCGGTCATCAACTTTTCCTTTATGCCTATTAATGACATTAAATCAGGAATAATAATACATGCAATTTTTTCTGACATAAATTTGGACAGAATGCTTCAGCACAAAATAACACTATTCTTCATTGTTGCATAAGGCTACAATTAATTGATTTTGGTACGTAGTGGTGGCGGACTCGTCAAGGTCATTGGCTGGAAGAAAACTGAACTTTGAACGATGATATTGGGCGACTGACTGGGCGCGAAAAAAAAAACACAAAAAACGGGCTTCACGGTGCTTATCAAATCCGACTGTTCTTTAACATATCAAATTGTACATTGAACAGACAGTGTCCCTTTAAGCTGGGGAGTGAGGACGTATGAGCGCCTTTGAACTACAATACCAGTCACAAAACTGTGCACCAAGCCAAGCGAATAACGCTGTGTTACAACGATTCGGGACCATTGAGAATAACGACGTAGTTGCATACCGCTGTACACGACGACGAATGTATGACGCGTCTGTAAAACGCAATTCATCCACGGCCGTTGTTTACATATATTTGACAGCATCTTAAGACTGCCACTAGGTAAACACACCTGCTTCTGACGCAACACATTACACAGGGCGGTCGGTCGGGCGTACCCACCCACCTGTTTCTGAAGCCGCAGCCCAGCTCGGCGGACACGGTGCCGCCGGCCTTGATGACGTAGTCGCTGATGGTTCGGTCCAGCTCGGCGCACATCTCCGGGTCGAAGTTGTGAGACTGCAGCGCCAGGTGGAGGTTGCTGTCCAGAAGATGGCCGAAACTGGCCACCTGAGCGACGGGGCTGGGTTAGCGACGCTGAATTACGTGGCGCGGACGAGAACAGGTTAAATTGTGTAAAACACGAGAGGATCGCTGACCTGCTTATTCGTTGACCCGTTTACCTCATCAGTTTGCGATGAAGTTTTGCGTTTTTGAATGGTGGACGTTGAAGTTTTTGGACTTGACTTTAAATGGAAATGTTGACCTTTTCCATAAAACGGAGTTGTTACTTGAAACAGACAGACGAGACCAAAATAACAGGCATTAGTAAATTCATCACATTTTTGCATATGCATATCACATTACTGCTGAGACATTTCAAGTTAAAGTTGATAAGTGTTCAACTCTTATAACGGTCGGTGCTCAAGAGTACTTGACAACGAATTAATTGTCCGAGCTCAAATAAGCCTACCTACGCAATGCTTTTTATAATGAGCGCATATCATATGCTTCATCCACTCAATCTTCTGTGAATATGTACCAAAATTATATGAACAATCAAATAAACTAGCAATTGGAAAGATGCATTTCAATCAACAGTTTAGCTTGGCCCAGGACGGCGACCCATTTAATGTTGTCGACTTTTTTTTACAAGACCTACGGTTTTGAAAATAAATTGGATGTGTTACCCATGAATTTACAACAAACAGGTATTAATATAGTTTTATGCATGAGTGGCATTAATGATTCAGTCATAGATAACAGTAGACCTGGATTTGACACGAAATTAGGTCACTGCAGTAAGGGGCCGAAAATGTAATTCTAGCATCGATAAATCGCGAAACATAGATGCCATTCCCAGATCAATATTTCGAACCAGGTGCTCTGATCAGGCAATGCCGACAAACACAGACGCTGCAGATGAAATTAACGGCGCGCTAGCGTATGCAGTGTAAGTCTTCGAGAATAGCGCCGTGCGTGAGTTCAAAATTAATCCGCCTACATAACGCCCAAATTTGTTAGTTTTAATTTCGTCTTCACGTTTAATGTTTACTGCTCCGAACCTATCGTACGAAAAAGATAAAAGACAACGCCTTTAATTATTGAGAAGCACGTGTATCCGTTTGTTATACACTCCATGTGAAATCTAGGGTTTCATGTAATATTTCAGTGCCTAAAATTACACCTATGATATAAACACTGGCCCACCTTACAATACTTTTAATGATATGCCAACCGGCATACCCGTCAACATTGCGAGAGTGCTTAGACGCCCTAAGAGAAATTATATAGCTGAAAGCGCAATCAACTCGCACCGAATACCTATCAAACAATTATTCATATCTATAATATCAAGGTTAAAGTAACCAGCTTTATCAAAACGCTTGTAACACAAATTTCGGTCGGCATTGAATTTTACGTCGGGCCAAACTTCATTAGCATTACAAGCAATGCATTTTCGGCCCCATGCTGCAGGTGGCCTGATTTTCGTGCTCAAATTCCAGTCTACTGTATCTATGATTCAGTTTATGAACGAGCGAAGGCGAGTTATTAAACTGAATCTTTAATGCCCACGAGCTGCATAAAACGATTTTTAGTGCATGGCTCGAATACTTGGCTGCTTTAGAGCACCACGAGCCACAAGTACATTTTTTCTGAGGTTTTCCTGCCAGGGTCATTTACCTCTTGAGGCTTAGCAGAATATACACTTTTGGGAATGTATTAACACTCCAGTTAATACACCGCTACAGTTAAGCACATGGTCAATGGGAAAACAGTCTTGGCCATGCACTAAATACATAACAATGCACCCCATAATAAATAAATAAACGTTTCAGAAGCCGTGTTGCATTCGGCGGATTAATTTAACAAAGCTGATCAGAAGGCAGTCGAACGAGTACAGCGTCGAGCTACGCGACTCATCCCAGAGATGAGAGACAGACCGTACCCGAGCGTTCTCAACTGCTTGCGACCTGCCCTCGCCCTGCTATTACAGAAGAACGTCGCGGAGATTGATCAGAACATTCCAAATCATGCACTCTGAGCTGCGACCTGCCAACCGGAGAACTTCTTCTCACCAGCACGCATTCAAGGACAAGAGGACACCAGTGGAAATTGAACAAGGAACTGGCCAATCGAGGGTTCGAAGACACTGCCTTCTGGTGGTTGAGAGGTCGTGACGACTGAACGCTCTCCCCTCGCGACGTCGTCCCTAGCCTCATTCCTTGAACCAGTTCAAGTCCCGTCTGGATGTCCACTTGGGCAGGCCATCGCCTTCAATATTCCTACTGCAGTCAAACTGTACCCAAGCTCGATAGATGAAGAAACGGGACCATCAGGCCAAGTGGCTTCTTACTCCCGAATACGCTTATGTTATGTTTATGTTAATTTCGCCCCGGACAGCGACGTGATTCAGGTGTATGCGATTTTGTAAGAGATAAATTCAGACGAGAGGCATTCAATGATTGAACAATTGATACAAAAGCGCCAGATATGTCGCGCTCCCAATGGTGGTGGGAAAACACCGATCATGAAGCTTCAAGAGGTACTTGCTTTGTTACTTGCTTTTGTGTACTTGCTTATTAATTTTCCAGATTTCCAACTTTTAATTAGGAAATAATGTTATTTCATTCTTAAATTTAGAATCACCTTTTTTAAATAAAATAACGATAGCCTAAGGAAAATGTTGCTAAAAACAAAGGGTTATTTTTCCCTTTCTTTAATCGAAGAAGATGTGAAGTAAGTTTCCATGGGTTAATGAAAACCCGCTAGCAGCACGACATTCGTCATGGGACGCTTCTGTCGTCCCGTGCCAGGGACTCACCTTGAGGATCTCGCTGCTGCATTCCTTCCGCAGCTTCTCCACCAGCTTGTACTGCTTGTCGTGCGGCAGCGACACGTCGTAGTGGTAGACGTTGCCGCCGCCGGACAGCGCCGCCAGGATCCGGTTGTCGATGTTCCACAGGCGCTGCACCACACAGACATCAGTCAGGTCAGGTCACATCTCACTGCACACACCATTCACATCACATCAGTGACGTCGCATCGTGCCCGCCCGCGCTACCCGGGCGCTACTGGTATATCAATCGGCACACATCAAATTATACGATTACTGAAAAACTGCACTATACCGACACATTACTTTCCACATCACATAACTAAACATGACTGGTCTTATCGAGCCTGAACGAGTCATCACTACACAGTGCATCACATCACCAAACGTCACAGCATCAGCCGGACGCCGAACGCCGAACATCACTGCAGACGCACCTCGACAAAGGTGGGGTCGTCGTAGTTGAGCGGGCCGATCTGGCCGTCCAGGATCAGGTCCTTGTCCTTCATGGCGTTGAAGAGCGTCTTCAGCTTCTCCTCGTCGTGCATGTCACACTGGCCGGCCGTCTCGATCAGCACGTAGAAGGGCTGGCTCGGCACACCCCACGCGCTCAGGTACTTCTTCTTCACCGACATCACCGCCTCCTGCAGCAGCGGTGGGACGAGGAAGAGGTGAGGTTTCCTCCTGCGTCATGAACAGCTGGTGTCCACGTCCTAGGCTCACCAAAGCTGATTGGCTTAGTCGAGGTAATTAAATGAATTGAGAGATTCAGCCCGATGCATACGTAACAAAGACGTTTTTACAATCGTATCTGAATAATGCCGTAGGCGATATTGGCACACGTATATTTCGTCATATGACACAGTTTTTATACAACCTCGGGAAAGCTCACAAAAACACGACGCTTCTCGCTGTTTGCTCAAATCATATCTGGTCGATCCTAGGGCGCGCTGGCATGAAGATACACATGCGCGAATGACCGTTTATCAACATCGCATACACCTTCTTCAGCAGACATTTTTAGTATATAAGAACACTGACGAATGACAAATTATAGCACACAATAAAGGAAATTCGTCATTCTCCCAACAGTTACTGCATATTGCATTACCAAATTAGCACGAACCAGAAACCACGCTACAGCAGCATTAACACGCGGCTTCATCACACTATGCAACGAAGAGCGCCTTGCTTTATCCCAGTCTTATGAAGACAGTATTTCCCAACTGCTCTACCGCAGGGCTGCTTCCTACTTACATTGTCCATGAACTCGCAGGCTGAGGCCAGCTCTCCGAGGTGCTCCTTGGTCATGCGCATGATGTTGATCACCTTGTGGAAGCTGTCCGTGTACACCATGGCCACGTTGATGTGTTTCGGCAGAGACGGGCAGGCCATAGCCACCTGGCGAGGACGGAAACACGCGTCACATGCCGGGTGTGACCAATATGACGCGTGATAAGAACACAACTGAAATTAACAAGCTAATCAGATCAGACTATCGAAACGATGCAAAAATAAACTACACTTCATTTTATTATGCTATGCATGAATAACTAAAAGCATAGTGACATTCAATCTTAGGGTAACTTGCATATCAAAATACGGTCCAATTTTATGCAGACTTAAACATCCGTTGTCGGATGAAAGAGCACGTAATCGGCGAACCTTTGTGATGATTCCCAAGCTTCCTTCTGAGCCCACGAAGATTTGCTTCAAGTCAAAGCCCGTGTTGTCCTTCCTCATGGTCGACATGGAATTCAGAATGGTGCCATCAGGAAGAACCTGCAGAAAGACGCATCATGTTTAGTAACTACGATGACCAGAGAAACACACACATCTATGGTGTCAGAAAAATCAAGAGTTAATTAAGTTGTTGCTGTTGTGCTATTAACTTATGCTCTTACGGGGCTGCTATTTTTACTGCGAAAAATAGCACCATGATCATAAAAATACACTGATCGAATCGATCTTCTTTATGAGTAGGTATACAAATTAAATGGCCTTTCCTCGTCGTCATGAAAAGTTTAAGTTGTAGTATTCTGTTATCGGTTTGACAATGGCCTGTGGCCGAAAATTCACTCTAATGTTATAATATAATAAAGTTCAAGTTGTCGTATTGCTGTTAACGGTTTGACAATGGCATGTGGCCGAAAATTCACCCTAACGTTATAATATAATATTTTGCCTTGAACTTTTCATTGACGACGAGGAAAGGTCATTTAATTTGTATACCTACCCATTACCCATGTTCCTCGCACGAGCACTCAATAATATTTATTCGATCTTCTTTATGGCTAAACTGTACTCGTTGGTGAAGTCACACGCACACTTCTCGGCTGGAGACGAGCGTTATGTCAAGAAATTCAGCGAGACCGTCTGCGAAGTTTCGTCATCCCAGTTTGTTGTCGGCGTTTTACGACGGCACAGCTGATGTGCTCATTGCTCATATACCGGCGTCAGGAGCGCTACTTCCAAGGCAAAGTGGTGGCCAGACCACACGTTATGTAGGGACATCGTGGGGGTCTTCCGTCAGCGCAGATACCCATCACCGACTCTATATCTCACAACATCTCACTAGACTATGTTCTACCAAAGTTCAGCACGCTGGTGACTATCAATGTCCAGCACGCTGCGATGTCTACAGCAGTCGCATCGCACCGAGACTCACTACACGATTCTCACCACGCCGAGACTGCAGTCATATCGAGCTCTGACAGGTCTCTCACCGCACCAGGATCACCGCTCTAAACCGACACAAATCACCAACCCTCACCGCTCCACACCAACACAAGTCACCGCACTTCACACCAGTCTTCACCGCTCCACACCAACACAAGTCACCACACTTCACACCAGTCTTCACCGTCACCACACTTCACACCAGTCTTCACCGCTACACACCAACACAAGTCCACACTTCACACCAAGTCTCACCGCTCCATCACCAACACAAGTCACACACTTCAACCCAGCCTTCACCGCTACACACAAACAAGTCAACACTTCAGCCCATCCACCGCTACACACCAACAACAGTCACCACACTTCACACCAGTCTTCACCTCCACACCAACACAAGTCACCACACTTCACACCAGTCTTCACCGCTCCACACCAACACAAGTCACCAACCCTCATCGCTCCACGCCAACACAAGTCACCACACTTCACACCAGTCTTCACCGCTACACACCAACACAAGTCACCACACTTCACAACATCTTCACCGCTACCACACCAACCACATCACAACTCACACCAGTCTCACCGCTCCACACCACACAAGTCACCACCACTTCACACCAGTCTCCACCGCTCCACATCCAAAACAAGTCCCACACTTCACACCATTCTTCACCGCCATCAACTCAACACAAGCACCAACCCTCAATCGCTCCACGCAACACAAGTCACCACACTCACCGCAGTCCACGCCAGACGTGTACTCACCACCTCGAGGCCGAGCACGTTGCCGTGCAGGTTTCCGTAGCGGGCGGTGCGCGGCCCGGCCATGTCGGCGGCCACGATACCGCCCAGCTGCGCCTCACGGATCGTGTAGTCCACCGGGAAGAACAGGTGCTGGTTCTTCGCCGCCCGCTCCAACTGGTCCAGCGAGCAGCCGGCGCCGCAGGTCAACGTGCCTGCGGCCAGGTGGAAGGTAAGGGTCAACCGGGTGTTGGATGAAGTCAATCAGGAGTTGAATGAAAGCAGCACAAGACGAGACCGAGATAGTTAAAATGATTTTGACTTAATGTTAAGCTTACTCTTGTTTAAGCACCATTCGTTTCTTAAGAGACGTCTTTGATTCCTTATCACTGTTCAAACCCGCATAAGATACCAATTGCCGCAGATTGTCGGCAGTTTACAATTTCTTGCTCGTTTCACCTCAGTAAATCGGAAATCCCCAACCACTGTGAATATGAGTCAACATATGTAATATGTATGCCTCCTACTGCTGATTTGCTCAGCCACTCACCGCCGTCGCTGTTGACGTCGATGACCTCGTTCATTTTGGAGGTGCTGACGATGATCTCGTCGAAGACGGGCACACTGCCGCCGACCAGCGAGGTGCTGGCTCCCTGCGGCACCACGGCCAGCCGCCGGCCGGCGCAGTACTTCAGCACAGCCGACACCTCCTCTGTCGTCTTCGGGAACACCACGCATGGCGAACAGCCTGGNTGAGGCCTGAGGCCTGGGTAAAGTGAGGCCATCATCAGTGAGGCCTTTCAGGCCTCACTGATGTTTGTCTGAAATCACTTTTTACTCATGCAGCGCATCTTGCTGAAATATATGTAACTGAGTTGACAGCAACTATACGTATGCTGGCACAATTTTAATATTTTAACGATAAATATTTTAACGATAAATTGATATCTTTCCTCGAGTACCAGACTCACCATGTTTATACCAAATAGTACCAAATCAGTCCGTATTGAATAACGTGGGTATTCACTGATATCCTTTGGAGGGGGGAGGGGGGCAAAGATATAGTTGGGGCCCACCCTATTTTGGATATTTGGGGGAGGGGCATGGACCGGGTTGGCCACATGAGATAAACCGCCCCTGGAGTGGGTGAATAGGTACATATTAAAATAAAAGCGGAGATTACTCCAAATTAACTAACTTTCAGTCATGGTCAAGAGCCCCTCGATCTGCACAGGGAGTCCATTTTCACTTTCCATGTGCCTCCAAGCCTTCTAAGGGCCCTTCCAGCTCTGGCAGGGGCTGCGCTATGTTTATCGCCTAGTCGAACATAACGCTCATGCTCAGAGGGCCCCTCCGACTACCCTGGGCTCCTCCGTGCTGACTAGGGCCATTCGGCAATGTTCAGGGGACCTTCTGACCCACCCAGGGGCCCTTTTAGTCTGGTCAGGGGCCCCTCTGACCTGCACAGGGGCCCCTGGAACCTCCCAGGGGCCCTCCAGCCTGCTCAGGTGCCCACGGCCTGGCAAAGGGACTGCGCTGGCTGCTTCGTCGAACAGATTCAATAGGCCCCGTGGCAAGCTCGAGAGGCCCCTGAACAGACTCTAATGGCCCCTGAACATGCTCGAGAAACCTCTTGGCAGTTTTTTGGGCCCCTGGACATCCACGAGGATCCGCCAGGATCTCGATATGATGAGAGTGAAATTGAATGCCAAACTGAATGCCGGTATTTTCTGATTGTGTTCCCCGCTGTCACCCGACAGCGTCCCCACGGCGCGACGGTGGACGATGGTCCTGTCTGCACGGGGTGGCTGATGGTGGGGAAGGGAGGGAGGGATGGAGGGAGGGGAAAGGGAGGGAGGAGGCGTCAGCGTCAGAGGATGGGCCGGGTGGGCGGGGTCGGCCGGGGAGGGGCGGTGTCAGGTGGGCCCGCTGGTGCCGAACCGCGTCACGTAGCGCGGGCCGTGGTGAGCCTCATTACCCCGGGCTTAACCGCGGCGGCCTGCCGGACACCCGGACACGGCTGACCGCACCTGGTGCAGCTCTCTGTACAGGCTGTCGGCAGCCAGCTCTGCAGGCTGTGAGCTGCAGCAGCTGCAGCAGAGGTGCCAGCCGGGCCAGCCGCCGCAGCAGACGTAATGCCGGTAATGTCACAATGTGTGGTGGCTGCACGTGCCAGATTCAGCGGAATGGCACGCCATGAAATCGAGCATCAAAGGTCTAAGTTATTAACTCCGAATGTAAACGAGATCAGCCAAGTCGGACTGAGCCGAGAAACACAGATTTTTGCAGTCTCATCTTTCGCCGCAAAATGACACAGCCAGGCACATGGCCAGGATTTTTTATCAGGGGGGGGGGGCACGTCGGAATAAAATCAAATTTTGCTCCTCAGCCATATGCTGCTGACCGGGGGAGGGGGAGGGTCGGGTCGTTAGATAATTTCATTCCATCTAGTGTGATATTTTTTGCTCAGGGGGCCCCCGTGCCCCTCCCCCTTTTTACGTCCCTGGACACAGGTCAGGTGGCTCGGATGACCTCAGTGCCAGCGTGGCCGTCTGGTCTCAGTGGTCTGCCTACACCAGTGTGCGGTCTGCGGTGTCAGCGTAGTGGTGGTCTGCGGTGTCAGCGTGGTGACCTCAGTGTCAGCGTGGCGTCTGGTCTCAGTGGTCTGCCTACACCAGTGTGCGGTCTGCACCATACTTACGCTGACCGGACCATAGGAAGCGTATCCACCCAACTACCATCGAGTCAGACTTGTCAGTCAGCATGTGTACCGACTCCGAGGATGTCAATCGAACGATAAGCGCAACTTGCAGGAGTGCAAGCGTGATTTAACAGTAGACAACCTTTAGAAGGCCAGTTCGAATATCAGATCATTCGACGACCAAGTCGCGACTTGTCAGATCATTCGAGTTATTCGAACTTCCTTTGTAGCACTAGGAAAAGAGATCGGCGAATTTGACGATAGAAAATGCAACTGATACAGTGGCCCGTTTCTGCCCTGGCAATGTCGACTGATTAGTCGTGCTCCAGTGATTCATATCGGGTGGGGTCAGGAATGTCAGGATGCCCCTCCCGTATGGCACGGTGGGTCTGAGGGGGGGCATCCTGCAGGGGTGTCATCCCTGAGTGCACACTCTGATCACCCCAACACCATGTGATGGCCCTGAGTACCTGCCAGCTGCTGATACGGTAATAACACTCAATTGACGGCATACGGTAATTACCGTATGCCGTTAGTTAATTAACTGAGCAGTTTGCTACTGGTTTCCAGTTAGGTGTTTTACCGTTGACGATGATCCTCTGACGACTATCGAACAGACATGAGACAAACCTTTTTTAATGTGTGAGATGATAGCTGATGCCTGTGCTTGATAATGTGCTGCCACGAAAACTCGGTCTTTTCATTTCGTATATTTGGTATACAATAAACATATTATTGCGATATTATGATCACATTTCTTTAACCTTTTATGGCAATCTCATTTAAATTATATGAATGTTTTAGTTTGTGAATGAGAAGCGAATAACTTACGCTTTGAAAAGCAGCAGAGTATTATGTATTGAATAATAATAGGCGTCGTCTGGTATACCGTCAGATATGAGCTCCCACGCTGATAACCGTAAACGGCAGATTCGTAAGGTAATGCAGAACGCAAAACGCTGTGAATAAACCAGTGCTCATTGCACAATGGATAGGGCCGGTGAAACGGATGGATACAATTGGTCTTAAACTATGCGTTAGAGTATCTTCCCGAAGTGAACAAGCTGAATAGATGCATAATTTGATGCACTGACCGGTAATTTGATGGGGATTTTTTTTCACCCTTTTTGAAGATAGGAATGATGAACGCATGTCTCCACGTCTCCGGAAAAACGGTCCGACCTAATGGAGGCGTTACATACCTATCTAATGTAATGGATGGGAACCACCAGCTCATCTGCACATTCGACAAAAAATCGGGCGCTAATGTTGTCTGGGCCACAGGCCTTGTTAGAAGGTACTGATTTTAGGGGATCTCGAATAGCGGCTTCCGACACATGAAAGCGAGATATACCATCGATATCATAAGCAGGTGCGTCCGGCAGAGCTGCTACATCCGGTTCGGTAAATTTCACGGTGAAGGCATCACTAAGCAGTTCAGCACGGCCCTGATCGTCAGTAACAAAGTTACCATCAGATGCACGTGCAGTTGTAGACGAAATACACGATTTGTAGCAACACATTTTGAGTTCAAAATATATTTGATTATTTCATTCGAGCATCGATCTAATGCAAATCATTGGTTAGGGGTGGGATGGGATCGAAAATAGAAACATAGATAATAGATTTGCCTTGCAACCGAGCTGCTCATGAACATCTGACCTGTATTGTTCCGACTCTGGCTGTGGACACTGGGCAGGGTCTGTGTGACCTTGGTTGGAGCCGGAGCCGTCTGCCTACTGCCGGACCACCGGAACTGGCCCCTGCCGGTCCGGTCGCCGGGTGGTGCAGCGATGTACCCCCCTCCCCCCTCCAACCCTCCCCGGAGCGTCTTGTCTACTGCCGGACCACCGGGAACTGGCCCCTGCCGGCCGGTCGCCAGGGTGGTGCAGCGATGTACTCCCCTCCCCTCTCCACCCCTCCCGGACCCGTCTGTCTACTGCCGGACCACCGGAACTGGCCCCTGCCGGTCCGGTCGCCGGGTGGTGCAGCGATGTACTCCCCCCTCCACCCCTCCCCGGACCCGTCTGTCTACTGCCGGACCACCGGAACTGGCCCCTGCCGGTCCGGTCGCCGGGTGGTGCAGCGATGTACCCCCCTCCACCCCTCCCCGGACCGTTCTGGTCTACTGCCGGACACCGGAACTGCCCCTGCCGGATCCCGGTCGCCATGTGGTGCCAGGCGATGTACTCCCCCCGTCCCCTCACCCCTCCCGGAAGCCGTCTGTCTACTGCCGGACCACCGGAACTGGCCCCTGGGCCGGTCCGGTCGCCGGGTGGTGCAGCGATGTACTCCCCTTCACCCCTCCACCCCTCCCCGGACCCGTCTGTCTTTACGCCGGACCAACCGGAAACTGGCCCCTGCCGGTTCCGTTCTCGCCGGGTGGTTGCAGCGATGTATCCCCCCTCCACCCCTCCCCGGCCCCGTCTCCTGTCTACTGCCGGACCACCGGACTGGCCCCTGCCGGGTCCGGTCGCCGGGTGTTGCAGCGATGTACTCCCCCCTCCACCCCTCCACCCCTCCCCCGGCCCAGTCTGTCTTACTGCCGGACCACCGGAACTGCCCCTGCCGGTCCGGTCGCCGGGTTGTGCCAGCGATGTACTCCCCCCCCCTCCACCCTCCCCGGACCGTCTGTCTACTGCCGGACCACCGGGAAAATGGCCCCTGTCCGGTTCGTGCGGCCGGGAATGGTGAGCGATGTACTCCCCTCCCCCCCACCCCTCCCCGCCCCGTCTGTCTACTGCCGGACCACCGGACTGGCCCCTGCCGGTCCGGTCGCGGGTGGTTCAGCGATGTAACTCCCCCCTCCCCCGTGTCCATGTCACCACCCCTCCCCGGACCCGTCTGTCTACATGCCGGACCACCGGAACTGGCCCCTGCCGGTCCGCGGTCGCCGGGTGGTGCAAGCGATGTACTCCCCCCTCCCCCCTCCACCCCTCCCGGACCGTCTGTCTTACTGCCGGACCACCCGACTGGCCCCTGCCGGTCCGGTCTTCGCTGGGTGTGCAAGCCGGATTTGTATTCCCCCCTCCACCCCTCCCCGGACCCGTTGTCTTACTGCCGGGGACCACCGGAAATGGCCCTGCCGGTCCGCGCCGGGTGAGTGCAGCGATGTACTCCTCTCCCCTCCACCCCTCCCCGGACCCGTTGTCTACTGCCGGACCACCGGACTGGCCCTGCCGGTCCGGTCGCCGGTGGGCAGCAATTGTACCCCCTCCCCCTCCACCCCTCCCCGGACCCGTCTGTCTAATGCCGGACCACCGGTAACTGGCCCCTGCCGGTCCGGTCTCGCCGGGTGTGCAGCGGATGTACCCCCCCCCCCCCTTCCACCCCTCCCGGACCCGTCTGTCTACTGCCGGACACCGGAACTTGGCCCCTGCCGGTTCCGGTCGCCGGGGTGGTTGCAGCGATGTACTCCCCCTTCACCCCCCCCGGACCCGTCTGTCTACTGCGGACCACCCGGGGAACTGGCCCCTGCCGGTCCGGTCGGCGGGTGTGCAGCGATGTACCCCCCCCCCCCTCCAGCCCCTCCCCGGACCCGTCTGTCTCTGCCGGACCACCGGAATGGGGCCCTGGCCGGTCCGGTCGCCGGTCGGGTGGTGCAGCATGTACTCCCCTCCCCCTCCACCCTCCCCGGCCCGTCTGTCTACTTGCGGACCAACCGGAAACTGGCCCCTGCCGGTCCCGGTCGCCGGGTGGTGCAGCGACTGTTACCCCCCCCCCCCCCCTCCAACCCCTCCCCGGCCCGTCTGTCTACTGCCGGAACCACCAACGAACTGGCCCCTGCCGGTTCCGGTCGCCGGGTGGTGCAGGCGATGTACTCCCCCCCACCCCCTCCCCGGCCCCCGTCTGTCTTGACTGCCGGACACCGGAACTGGCCCCTGGCCGGTCCGGTCGCGGGTGGGTGAGCGATGTACTCCCCCTCCACCCCCTCCCCGGGCCCCGTTGCCTGTCTACTGCGGACCACCGGGAACTGGCCCCTTGCCGGTCCGGCGCGGGTGGTGCAGCGATTGTACTCCCCCTCCACCCCTTCCCCGGCCCCGTCTGTCTACTGCCGGACCACCCGAACTGGCCCTGCCGGTCCGGTCGCCGGGTGGTGCATCGAGGTACTCCCCCTCCACCCCTCCCCGGGACCCGTCTGTCTACTGCCGGACCACCGGGAAAACTGGCCCCTGCCGGTCGGTCGCCGTGTGCAGCGATGTACCCCCCCCCTCCCCACCCCTCCCCGGCCCCGTCTGTCTTTACTGCGGACCACCGGAACTGGCCCCTGCCGGTCTGGTGCCGGGTGTGCAGCGATGTTACTTCCCCCCTCCACCCCTCCCCGGCCCCGGTCTGTCTTATGCCGGACCACCGGAACTGGCCCTGCCGGGTCCGGTTCGCCGGGTGGTGCAGCGATTGTTACCCCCCCCCTCCACCCCCTCCCCGGACCCGTCTGTCTACTCGGGACCACCGGAACTGGCCCTGCCGGGTTCCGGGTCGCCGGTGTGGTGCAGCGATGTACTCCCCCCCTCCCCCACCCCTCCCCGGACCGTTGCTTACTGCCGGACCACGGAACTGGCCCCTGGCCGGGTCCGGTCGCGGGTGGTGCAGCGGGATGTACTCCCCCTCCACCCTCCCGGACCCGTCTGCTACTGCCGGACCACCGGAACTGGCCCCTGCCGGTCCGGTCGCCGGGTGGTGCAGCATGTACTCCCCCTCCCCCTCCACCCCTCCCCGGCCCCGGGTGGGCCAGTTATAGCGGTACTTCGCCCTCTGTAAGCGGCCATTTACGCGCTGGGCTGATGTGCCCCGACCCATTACTGTCGCGAGCGTCACAATCATACGTAAATCTAAAACAGAGGAATATTTCATTAGGCTGCATTAACAGAGTAGCACGGGATGCTCATTTTGCCACGCCATGGTGCGATGGTCCATTGTCAATGCAAAGTAATCGAATTAAGACGCAGGAACATAACAGCTGCAATAGAGTAGCATTTGAGTGCTGAAAATTAATATTTTTTAGGAAAGGGAACGGCAGTGCTAAATATGTAAATGTTTGCGCTTACCTCTTCTTTCACGTGACATACAAGCACATCCAAAAAGTGTCAGTCCATAGCTACGGATATCCTGAACGAAAAAGTTATACTTTAAAAGCACATGTCCTCCGATGACTATATATCGAGGACCATGGACTCAGGGCATGGACTCGGGAAACAGGGCTTACACAAATCCCTAGCTTCTATGAATATATTCATCATATATGATGCTCATTTAGTCCACCTTAAGAAATACCTCAGGTAGCCTCAAGCAAACTCCCCTAGGTGACCCAGTCCCGCCCATCCTCTTCTCACTGGTACCCACTGTTCCGCGATATACGCCCATAGGTGTAAAACTGGGGCCCATCCCAGGTTTTGGGGGGATGCGGACAGTTTCGATGATGGCGGGGGAGTGGATTAAAGCGGCCGTCACCACTTGTTAAGCGCCCAGTCAGTGTAAACTAATGTCAGAGTGACAGGACGGTCGGAGGAAGGTCACCGTTATAAGAGTGACAGTGCATTGAGGTAGGTCGACAGCGTGCACTGGATATAGGTATAAGCCTCGGGAAAAGTTACCACTCATCACGGTTTTTAGGAGGAAGCTCACATAAGAAATTGTTAATGGTTAAGTATTGTGCATTGTACATACATAACGTTTAATATCTTAAATTGAGCTGTTCTAGTGGGGAGGCGATGCAAAGTTATAAGCGCTCTGCTTGAAAATCAAGTGGGCAAGGATGTCCAAATTCAGGGGCTCCGCCACAGGGCCAGGGGGACGTAAATTTGGGGGACAAAGCCATTCTGAAGTCAATTCTGTCCATGTAACGGCCATGGGCGTAATGTTCAAAGTAAAAATAAGGGATTTTTTTTAATCCCCCGTTCCCCCTGTGGCGGAGCCCATGTCCAAATAAGACAACTTTGCAAAACATTTCAGCCAACAGTGCTCACCGATCGGCTAACTATAGCCAGCCATGGGTCGGTCGGGCAGCGGCCTCTGCTCGGTCCCCTGAATGTGTGCTGTGACCGGGTTACAGCCATGGGTCGGCCGGGCAACGGCCTCTGCTCGGTCCCCTGAATGTGTGCTGTGACCGGGTTACAGCCATGGGTCGGTCGGGCAGCGGCCTCTGCTCGGTCCTCTGAATGTGTGCTGTGACCGGGTTACACTGGCACAGAACGGGGCGGGGACTGGGGCGGGGTGGGGGGAAGGGGAGCGGGAGGGGAATGGGGCGGGGGAGGGGCTGACCCCACACTGCAACAGTGCAGCTATCTCGTTATCTCAACGCTGCTCAAACACGTGTTTTCCGCAGCGGCATCCTGCGTTTCTCCGCACCGCGGTCAGCTATGACGGACCCGTCATCACAGCGGCATCCTGCGTTTCCCCGCACCGCGGTCAGCTATATGACGGACCCGTCATCACAGCGGTATCCCGCGTTTCCCCGCACCGCTGGTCAGCTATTTGACGGGGACCCGTCATCACAGCGGCATCCCGCGTTTCCCCGCACCCGGTCAGCTATATGATGGACCCGTCATCACAGTGGCATCCATGCAGCTCCGCTCAGCGACCGTGGAACGGCTGACGCAGTGCCAGAAACTAAGGTCCTGGTGACAGTTCTCCAACAGGACCAAGGAGCAGTCGCACAGGAGAGGACGACTAGCCAATGGTCGTTCACTATCAAGGCGCAGGGCGCTTTCATTTTCATTTCATCACTTGCAGGGCCTTTCTGGAGTTCATTCACGGGTTTCGTTTTTTTATCTCTCTCTCGTTTCCGTTTTGAATGCGACACCTTGTATTCCTATAATGCTCTGCAAACCAGTTCAGGATAGAGCGGTAGCCCAACCTTGGTGACTAATCCAATTAATTGCTATTGTCGCGCCAAACTGTATCCACCCTCCTCCCATTGTTCAGTCGAGCTGCCAAAATGGGGTCACATGTTACCATGAGAGGAGAGCAGCCCAGCCTCCGCTCGGATGTCGGCTGTTTATATTGGACTCTATTCTGGGTAGGTATGCTTTCCAACGATATTCAGGCTTTACCCCGGATTAACGAGAAACACAGTGACTTACACCAGCCCTGCAGGCTTACGTATTACAATGTGCCGTACTCATCTATGTGACGTACTATGATGACGTGTACTTACATCCTGTGTGAGTCAATTTCTACACCGGATCCGCATCGTCAGGACCCCCGCTCCGCTGAGATCTCAAGCTTGCTCTCAAATTTGTCAGGGGAGTGAGGACCCACTGTGGTCACTGGTCATGCCCTAGTAGCACAGCTACGTTGAAATAACATTGTATCAATATTGTTTCTAATATTGAATCAATATGGAAATGTTAGCCACTTTTTTGGTTGTATCGNGTGTGTGTGGGTGTGTGGTGTGTGGTGTGTAGTGGGTGTGTTAGGTGTGTGCGCGTGTGGTGGTGCGCGGACCCGGTGCTGATGGGGACGACTGACGTAGCGCCCCGCTGGCCTCCCTGCAGGTGCTGTCCACCTCGTGGGATGACACGGTCGGTGGTGCCGAGTTCGACCGCCTGCTTACGGACCACTTCACCGCCGAGTTCCGCACCGAGTACCGGCTGGACGCCGACCAGGACCCGCGCGCCCGTCTCCGACTGGCCGCCGAGTTCCGCACCAAGTACCGGCTGGACGCCGACCAGAGCCCGCGCGCCCGTCTCCGACTGGCCACCGAGTGCGCCAAGCTCAAGAAGCAGATGTCGTCTATCTCGACCCGGCTGCCCGTCAACATCGAGTGCTACATGGAGAACGAGGACGTGTCCGGCGCCCTGGACCGCGCCGCCTTCGAGGAGATGGCGGCGCCGCTGCTGAGCTCCATCGCCGCCGTGTTTCGCCGCTGTCTTGAGACCTCAGGCCTGGCCACCTCGGACATCTACACCGTGGAGATGATGGGTGGCGGCAGCAGGATGCCGGCCATCAGCAGCCTGATCGAGCAGGTGTTCGGCCTCAGTCTGAGCACCACGCCTAACCAGGACGAGGCGGTGGCGCGCGGCTGTGCACTGCAGTGCGCCATTCTGTCGCCAACGTTCAAGGTGCACGAGTTCTCCGTGATCGACCTGCAGCCGTATTCGATCCGGCTGCTTTGGGAGACAGGGTGAGTTTACCTGCAGCTGTACTCAATCTGTCTTCTCTGGGAGACTGGGTGAGTTTACCTGCAGCTGTACTCAATCTGTATTTTCTGGGAGACTGGGTGAGTTTACCTGCAGCTGTACTCAATCTGTATTCTCTGGGAGACTGGGTGAGTTTCCCTGCAGCTGTACTCAATCTTTCTTCTCTGGGAGACAGGGTGAGTTTACCTGCAGCTGTATTCGATCCGTCTTCTTTAAGAGACAGGGTGAGTTTACCTGCAGCTGTACTCAATTCGTCTTCTCTAAGAGACAGGGTGAGTTTACCTGCAGCTGTACTCAATTCGTCTTCTCTGGTAGACAGGATGAGTTTCCGCGCACACCGCCCGACCCAGTGCATTACGGTTGTTCGGCAGCTACATTACGTTTGTTCGTAAAGGAGCCATCGATATATCTTTTGACTTCACTGTAGGAGTGGTTCAGAGATCTGATGGGGCACACCCTGAGGCTATTTCTTTAATACCCGAATATACAACGTTTATTAATTTATTTGTATTATTCAAACTGTCTCTTCCCTACGTGTTTTTCTACCAGTGTTTACAAACTCCCTGTTCTGCATTTGTTGGTATTGTATTGATGTGTCCGCCCCTGTAGCTCAGTGGGAGAGCGCTGGACTTCTAACCTATCCCGGTAGTGGCAGCCCGGGTTCGAGTCGCTTTGACGCTCGCTATTTGTTCCTGACTGGGATGGCCTGCGCCCGCACTCAAGGCCAGTGACGTCAGTGAGCGGGCGCGGACCGTGTCCAGGTATTTCGGTCACAGTGGAACTTTCGTCTCTAAATTCTGCCGGCCAACAGGAATTGCGCGATCGGATGATGAGGTCAGGACCAGCGCAACAAGCTCTGCTCAGCGCTGGTCCGGACCTCGGAAAGCCATCCATACAAAACATTCGGACTTTTTTGTAATGTGTGTGTCTCTTGTGTTGGTGAATGTTCTGTCGCTTGTGTCATCTAACTTCAAACTTGTTCTGTGCATTTCAGGGACATGGTGATTTTCCCTAAGAATCATGAGGTGCCCTTCTCGAAGATGTTGACGTTCCATCACATAGAGCCATTCACAATAACTTGTAAATACAGAGGAAGCATTCCATATCCCGACCCTTTCATAGGTACGTACGGACCACTGCTGTGCTTCTGTTGGGATAGGTGTTAGATGTGCCAGCACTGCTGTAGGTAAGTACGGACCACTCATATGTGGCTAGGTTGGGATACGAATTAGATGTGCCGGCACTTGCACCTGGCGCATTTGGTTGTGGACGTTGATTAAATGAACCTATTTGCTTGGCGTGTTCTTGTGCTCGGGCCGACTGTGAGATTCTATGACTGGAATCGACTTTATGAATTGCGTAACGTCCGTCCGTCCATGCCTGTCATCCACAAATACGCAAATAGCTCAAAAACGGCTGCTTCTGGGTGCACGAAATTTAGCACACAGGTCCGCTGACAGGGGCGAACCATCGTATCAGAAGTCAGAACTTGGTGTCGATTTGACGACGGGGTCGGCCACAGCACGCGCCAAAGTGGTGCCCATTGGTTTAACATGGGAAACGGTCAATTTAGATGTAGCGAAACGCGGCGAGGATCCCGGGCCGATAGCTCTGGAGTCGAGGGTCGTAGCGACAAGCAACAAACACAGTTCGATAGAGAACAGTTTGGCCTGACGTATAGTACACCTTTGCCGTTCAGAGCGGAGCGCGTGCAACGTGCAAAGTTGTGACAGCTTTTATGGTAAAATTTGCGTTTTAAGGATTTATTTCGGTGCTCGGACAATGGAGGCTGAAACCAACGCCACTTTACAGGTGCATGGACCGTCTTCAACTTATGTGTGTTACACAAGGCTGTGCGACTATTATTGAGGCGCTCAGGTTGTAATTCCGTATTTTTCGACAATTTAATCTATGGAACATTGCAGAAAACAAGATTGTTCCGTTGGACGTAATTTTAAAGGTTTATAGGTACCAAATAATTTAAAGCCTAATCTTCCCGAATAACGGTATTTTGTGGCTATGATCAGTGCATTTCAAAGGTGTTGAGGTATATTTCGACGGCGTTGTCAATGCATATCGTAAGGGGCAGCTGAACACCAGGAGGAGGAGTATCTATGTAGTGGTTGTCGCCGACCGTAACGTCCAGCGCCGGTGGTTGGTTGCGTCTGTTGTGTCAGTGCTTTTGACGTGTGCTGATGACACTGTCATCACTGACGCTGAGTGTCTGTCTGTCGTCTGTCTGTCTGTCTGTGTCTGTCTGTTCTGTCTGTCTGTTCTGTCTGTCTGTCTGTCGTGTCTGTCTGTCTGTCTGTCTGTCTGTCTGTCATGTTCTGTCTGTCTGTCTGTCTGTCTTTGTCTTTATGTCTGTCTGTCTGTCTGTCTGCTGCTGTCTGTCTGTCTGTCTGTCTGTCTGTCTGTCTGATCTGTCTGTCTGTCTGTCTGTCTGTCTGTCTGTCTGTCTGTCTGTCTGCTGTCTGTCTGTCTGTCTGTCTGTCTGTCTGTCTGTCTGTCTGTCTGTTGTCTGTCCCTGTCTGTCTGCCTCTGCTGTCTGTCTGTCTGTCTTGTCTGTCTGTCTGTCTGTCTGTCTGTCTGTCTGTCTGTCTGTCTGTCTGTCTGTCTGTCTGTCTGTCTGTTCCGCGCTGCTGCAGGCTCGTTCACGGTGCAGAACGTGACGCCCGACACTGACGGAGAGCCACAGAAGGTCAAGGTCAAGGTGCGCGTCAACATCCACGGCGTGATTACCGTTCCCGCGGCCACGCTGCTTGAGCGGGTCGAGGAAACGGCCGCTCCCGCCAGCGTGAAGACGGAAGGTGTGAAGGTGCGGAAGACGGAGCTGCCCGTGGAGACGGTGGTGCCAGGCATAGCGCCGCGCGTGCTCAACAGTCTCTATGAGGAGGAAGGCCAGATGATTTTTAACGATAGGCTGGAGAAGGACAGACAGGTGAGAGGCAGACTGGAGAAGGACAGAGACAGGTGAGAGGCAGGCTGGAGAAGGACAGACAGGTGAGAGGCAGGCTGGAGAAGGACTGACAGGTGAGAGGCAGGCTGGAGAAGGACAGACAGGTGAGAGGCAGGCTGGAGAAGGACAGACAGGTGAGAGGCAGGCTGGAGAAGGACAGAAGGTGAGAGGCAGCGGAGAAGGACCGACAGTGAGAGGCAGACTGAAGAAGGACCGACACGTGAGAGGCAGGATGGAGAAGGAGAGGGACAGGAGAGAGGCAGGCTGGAGAAAGATAGACAGATGAGAGGCAGACTGGAGAAGAAGAGACAGGTGAGAGGCAGGCGGGAGAAGGACATACAGGTGAGAGGCAGGATGGAGAAGGACAGAGACAGGTGAGAGACAGTCTGGATAAGGACAGACACGTGAGAGGCAGGATGGAGAAGGAGAGGGACAGGAGAGAGGCAGACTTGGAGAAAGACAGACAGAGTGAGTAGGCAGGCCTGGAAGAAGGTCAGCGGACAGGTAAGAGGCAGGCGTAGAAGGACCGACACGTGAGGCAGGATGGCAGAAGGACGACAGGGAGAGGCAGGCTGGAATAAGGACCAAGGACAGGGAGAGGCAAACTGAGAAAGGACAGGGAAAGGTTGAGAGGCAGGCGGAGGAAGGTTGCAGGGACAGGTAAAGGCAGGCTGGAGAAGGCCGACCACGTGAGGCAGGATGGAGAAAGGACAGACAGGTGAGAGCAAGACTGGAGAAGGCATGGGCGTAGAAGCCGGGGGGGGAGGGTGTGCACTGCCCCCAACATTTTTCGGATTTTAACATAACGCCTATTGACGTTGCATGTGGGCCAATAATCGGACTTAAAAATGACAATTTTGCACCCTAGCCCCCAAACTTCAAGTGATTCCTACGCCCCTGGGATGAAGGACGACAGGTGATTAACATACCGATAGGTTAGGATAACATACCGATAGGACAGGACAGGTTAACATACCGGTTGTAAAAAAAATGAAAAGCAGAACATTTTAATCAAAATTCTTGCATTTCATCTTATGTTAATTAAATTAACATAATTTCATCAGTTACATATTCAATCAACCAGTATTTACATAGAAAATAATTTGGTGTTCAAAATAAAAAAAACTTTTAGTGAAAATTATATGTTAATTACATTTTTATCGGAAGGCGAACTTTTCAATAATTTTCTGAAAGAAGCGTATGCAGATCCTCAAGACGTTACATTTTTCATCCCTATTTGCATACCGATAATCCTATAGAAGTAGCGAAAAGTGTCCTCTAGATAGCAGCATTTGAATTTGCAAAGTTGTAAACTTTAAACAATTAGTTCATTGCATAAACAAATAATGCATTGCATAAGCAAATAATGGCACCAGTTGCGCACATTTTACACTATGAACTTGACTATTGAATCAGGTATCAAAAGCACAACAGGACGAGGCCCGACAATCCACGATGATAGTAACCTAACTTTCGAAAGAACACAACACAGAAATGCAAAGTAGCGTGTAGGTAGCCCCCGTGGTCAGCCTTACCAGAAGAATCCCATTACTTAGATTTCTTAGGAGAGTGAGCGGGGGAGGCAGGCAACACCAGGACTCAGGGACCCCGCATTATGACGTAGACTCATCACCACATGTTACTATCAACCGGTAGCGGCACCAACTACGAGGAGGGTGTTGTAAATTACCGCCTCGCCGTTTGATACGATTAATACAACGGAAGAAAACCGCCCCCACGTATCGACAGCGATACACGACCGCCGAAAGACTCTCTTCGGCAAAAAAACATATCTTATTCCGCTTCACGCACCGAAATTACAGTATCGAACAAAATTCTAAAGGTTTCGTCGTCGGTATTAGGTAACAGGTCACCACAGACAAGGTACCGCAACTCCAAACAACAATCGCGATAGTCGTGCCCATGACCACACGACTCTAAGGGAGAATCGATATCAAACTTTTAGGATTCCATTAAGTATCAGTATCTGCAAAATGATCAACTCGGTTTTCATTTCGTTCATCTGAGGTTAGGTCAATTTTGTGGCCGCCTATATTATAAGTCAACGGAGTAATATTCAAATGCTTTATTTTTCGAGGATATCAGTCCAATTCCTTCTGGATAATGTTACCATAGGATACTATTTATGATCCAAGTGCAGGTTTTGTTCAGTGACCCATGGTCACCAACACCTTTTCGTCAATAACTCTGGACATAATGCAGATAGAGAAATGCAACTTTCACCATTGTGTTCGTCTCGTAGAGACTCGTCTCTTAATGTGCAACTTGACTTAATTAGGTCACCACTTTACCTTGACCTGATTTTTTTTTTTTAAGTTGACCTAACTAGATGAAAATTAACTCATTGCAATGCACCTTGACGAAACACCCACGATAGCTTAAACAACATTGCGTTATCTTTATTATTTAAGAAGTAATTTGCAAAAATATGTGTTTAAAAAATAATCATTTTTTACTTAATTGATCCCTAGAGCAAAAGCAATTGACCTGAGGTCAAAATTGAGAACATCCAGTGCGATTGCAAATTTGAATGGCTTGCGATTGTTTAAAGACCGTTTCTTTTTAGATAGCATAGTTTCCGAGATATTTGGGTGTTTCTGGAGGGATGTTCTAAAACTGGAAAATTTTACCCTTGATGGTTTCTGGTAACCTGAATTTTGACGTGAGCGAAAACAAATATAAAATTGTTTCAAAATGTTTTTTGATGACGGTTCCGAACAGCGTTTTTTTTCTACGTGGCATAGCAGCCGAGTTAGAAGGGGAGTTTCAAACCAGAGACATCATGGGTGCCCAAACGCCAAGCCCAGCCCAGCCGAAGCCCATGAACACCAAGCCCAGACCCAGACCAGACCCATTCAAATT
>VOPJ01012311.1:0-12896 GCA_014673585.1 Semibalanus balanoides | reverse complement strand
GGGGACCAGTGGCTGGTCTGTGGCTCACCTGTGGCCGGGGACCAGCGGCTGGTCTGTGGCTCACCTGTGACCGGGGACCAGCGGCTGGTCTGTGGCTCACCTGTGACTGGGGACCAGTGGCTGGTCTGTGGCTCACCTGTGGCCGGGGACCAGCGGCTGGTCTGTGGCTCACCTGTGACCGGGGACCAGCGGCTGGTCGTCTTTCAGCCAGGAGACGCGGGCCTCAGGCTGGGCACGCGGCGGGTCACACTTGAGTAGCGCTGCCCCGCCCTGCGCCACTCGGCTGTCGGCCGGCTCCTCTCTGAACGTGTCGCGCAACGCTGAAATGACACGCTAGTTCAGCCGAGATTTGTCAGGAAATGGCATGTAAATTAATTATCTGTCCATGCATTACATTAAGGGGACACTGTCTGTTCAAAGCAAAATTTGATATGTTAAATAACAATCGGATTTGATAAGCACCATTACAGTTTTTGTACTCGCTCCTAGGCGCCCAATATTATCGTTCAAAGTTCAGTTTTCTTACAGCCAATGAGCTTGACGAGTCCGCCACCACTACGTAAAAAAATTGTAGCGTTGTGCAACTATGGAAAATGATGATATTTTTTGCTTAAGCATTCTGTCGAAATTTGTAATGTCAGAAAAAATATTTTATGTCTTATTATGCCTGAATCAAACTCATTAATAGGCATAAAGGAAAGGATTTGACCGAAGGGATGGAATATTTTTCCGAAGGATTTTTCGCTCTAACAATTGATGAAGTTTTCTCCGACAGTTTTTATGATATCGGATTGTTTACATTGTGTTAAGGCACTCCCTGTACAGTGTTGTTTACAAATACGGAAATGTCTGAACTGCGCTGAATTTGGCGCTCAATCGCTGTCATATTATCTAGTGGTGTGTGGAAATCGCAAACCGTTTATATATAATATATTATTATGAAAAATGAAATAGATGATAGTTTTTTGTATTTGCGCTGCTTTGGTGAGTATAAGAGGACAATTAAAAATAAGGTTTAGTCCCTAAGACTCGTTTTAACATTTTTGCGATGTCATCCGGAGGAGACAGTGTCTGTCCCTTTAACCACATCACTGCGAATTTAATTTAAGCTGAATTCATGTGAACTTATATATCATTCTCACAAACGTATGGACTCTTGCATTTCTAAACGTCTCAAGTGCGTTGATGATTCTGGGAAAGCCCACACAGTATTCTCGGGTTTCCCTCCGCAGGTGGTTGCTGGAACAGCTCCTCAGCCTCAGCTCCTCATCCTCAGCTCCTCAGCTTCCTCCATCGCAGAAGGCTCGCTTTTGAGAATTCTCTTACTGACGAGTCTATTAGGGGCCCGGACAAATGTCGTCTCATTTACGGATCTCCGGCTGGTTGAGAACGTGACCCAAGTCGAGTGGGACGGAGACATGGCAGGCTCCGTTGGGACTGAGAGCCGCGGCTGGAGTTGACTCCCAGCGCGTTTCGCCCCTAAATTATTGAGCTAGACCTTCAATATCAAAAATTAAACATGTAATTAAATAAAGTAGATGCCAAATTTAAATCAGCGTCCTTAAATATCCTAGAAACTTACAGAGGCAAAAACAATTATTTTAGGTCATCAAAGGCAAGTGACATCGGTTTATAACCTCTGAAAAGGTCATCCAGGATCATTATCTCTACTGAAATTATAAATGTCACCTGTTAACACCTGTGCAGTGTGCATTGTGCTATGTTCCTGAACATCTATTAAACACCGTATAACCTATAGGTAATGCGTATCTATGGGCCATACACTATTCCTAGGTCATGCTAGGTCATGTGAGTTCAGCTCAAGCGGAAAACTTGAGATGTGATTGCATTCGTCAAACAGAAGTTACCACCGAATTTCATGTCAATCGGACCAAATAAACCAGTGCAAACGACACGGAAATCGCCAAGGACATTTCTCTGTTCCACTGCCTTACCATACTCAAAGGGACGTTTCTCAGAATGACGAATGTTGATAAGTTTACACCATTTGTTTGCACATTTTAGAGAATGATACATGCATTCATTCAGCCAAGTTTGACCAAGCTACTAGTAGGCAAACCGATAGAAAAATAAACATTGTGATTTTGTCTTCGTCAGTCAGGTGAAAGGTCATAAAGATGGTCACAAGATTCAGTTTCCCCTTTTTCTAAATGGTTCTACCCTGTTAAGTACTTAATGTCAGTTTTGTTCTGGCAAGTTCATTAGCACAGAAGATATGCAAGCGTTTGATTGATTTAAAGTAGGGACGCAAAAAATCGTGATCTTGGATGACCTCTAAATATGACCCTTGAGCAGGGACATGGGAACCGGGGGGGCAGAGGGGGCAACTCGCCCCCCCCACTTTGGAGCTGTTGGGGGGGCGACGCCCCCCCCCCCCTCCCCTCCAACTTTTTACACGATCACTCTTCTCTGTATAAGAAGCACATACTTTCGACGGCAAAAGGAGAGTAATAAAATAAAAAGTGAGGGAAAAGGACATGTTTATGACATATGGAAGCTGATAATGGACAGAAATGGCATGACTTTGACTATTGTGCACAACATGTTGTGGTTCGCGATGCGACGCGGACTTTAGTCCTCGGAACAGATAGAGTTTGTGAATTGGCATCTCGGCATCGGCATAACGCTGCGTAATCCACAGCCGTTGATGTAAAGCGTTGATGTAAACGCTTTACTGCCGAACAGTGCGCGATGAAACGCTCAGGAAGTCAGCTTACTTTGACTTCCTTTTTTAAAGGAGTCAGATGCAGCTTCTGGGTAGGTCACGATGTGTGTCATTGTTAAGATACCTAATTGAGCTCCTTAGATAAATGATATGCCTGTAGGGACGTGGGAACCGTGGGGGCAGCGGGGGAAACTCGCCCCCTCAACTTTTGACCTGTGGGGGCGACGCCCCCCCCCCCCAACTTTGGAGCTAGGTCTCGACCCTCCCCCGTCTTTTACCATGATATTTTGATTATGAATTAGATCAACGGCATTGTCTATTACAATTTGTTTATGTTGCAGTTTCAATAAAAAAATAAAATAATAAACTGCATTGAATTTTGAACTGGTTTTGCATCTCTCCATCTAAATAGTGTACTGCACATTTGACCATTGTTAGATGGAAACACTGCTAAATACAGCGCATACCTAATATAGGATATGTTTCTTCATCGTTACGTTGATAGAGCTATTTCTTGGTCAAATCACGGTAGCTAAAATACTCATGGTCACAATGTTGTAATGCTTTTTGGAGGTATATGCTACTATTCATGAAATATTACTAGGCGCCACAAAATAAATGACATTCAGTGTTTTTGGTATGGGGTAGGCAACGTTTTAATTTTTTAAGCAAAACGCGTCATTATAGATTTGTGATGTCGACTCTGCTCCCCTGACGTTCAGCAGAGAAAGTTTCGGTCATGGGTCGGAAAAAGGAAAAGCGGTCACATCGAAATTCCGGATCTTGGTGGTCGACGGCAATGACGCATCCAGAACGGGTGGCGATATATTGGGGATAGATTCCGATGCATCGGGTGAACGGGTGGCGATATATGGTGAACGGTTTTCCCATTTTGACTCGGGGCTTAATAGCACTGCTTTAGTGGATAACCCCACGACCGTGAATATACGAATATACGAATAAAATCCTGTTGGCGATACAACGGGTGGCGACCACAGCGATATATCGCCTTTTTTAGCTATAATTTTCGCTACCTCAGGTCCACCAAAAAGTTCCCCCTCCCCCCCAGCTTGAAAGTTCTTCCCACGCCCCTGCCCTTGAGATTACGAGCTAAAGGCTAGTGTACCTACATGTTTCTTTCCATTGACACTACAGGTACAGGTGTATCAGCTATCGTCATAATATGAAAGGGTCGGGTACGAAACCCATCATTTTGTGCGATTTAACGTGGAATGAGCCATATTTACTACAGCAGAGTAGAGCCGGCGTATGTATGTACTATTGGTTCCAAAATATGCGTCCCGCTGGGCTGGCCGGTACAGCAGTAAAAGGGAATATACCGCCTTGGGAAAAGTATGTGGAATGATGGAGTTGAGTGCCCAGATGAGTGGCACTCGTCTCCACCATTCCACATACTTTTCCCATGGCGGTATATTCCCTATAACTGCTGTGCCGGCCAACCCAGCGGGACGCTTATTTTGGAACCAATAGTACGTGTCTGTCTGTCTGTCTGTCTGTCTGTCTGTCTGTCTGTCTGTCTGTCTGTCTGTCTGTCTGTCTGTCTGTCTGTCTGTCTGTCTGTCTGGTCGTCTGTCTGTCTGTTGTCTGTCTGTCTGTCTGTCTGTCTGTCTTCTGTCTGTCTGTCGGTCTGTTGTCTGTCTGTCTGTCTGTTGGTCTTGTCTGTCTGTCTGTCTGGTCTTCTTGTCTGTCTGTCTGTCTGTCGTCTGTCTGTCGGTCTGTCTGTCTGTTCTGTCTGTCTTGTCTGTCTTGTCCTGTCTGTCTGTCTGTCTGTCTGTCTGTCTGTCTGTCTGTCTGTCTGTCTGTCTGTCTGTCTGTCTGTCTGTCTGTCCACACCGAATTTGTAGTTTGTACCCTATACATTTTCATTAACTCGAAATCTTATATACGTGGGCTTGACACATTAGCATATAATATTATCTAATAAATTAATTTTGCAGATCTCATGACAAGATGCCTTTGTGAGCGCCTTATTTCTCAATAGCAAACTGTCCTACGCGTTAAATTCATGTATGCGTTTGGAAAAATAACACAACTTTTACGTATGATACGCCATCTGTTCGCGGAACTTTAACCACAGGTACGTCGAACACACCAGGTGGCGCAGCAAGTAAATATGTTGTGGCGCTGGTAGATGGCGCAGCCAGTGAATATGATAGGTGGCGCTAGAAAGTCCTATGATGGGAAATGTAAAAAATGCAGTCTGTATACAATGATCATTCAGCGGAGCGGACGGATTAGCACCAGTTTCCACTAGACATCACAAAGTGTATAATCGGAAAACAATAGGAACTTCTTTACCCTGCTGATCGAATCGCACACACACACACACACCTACACACACAACACACACACACACACACACACACACACACACACACACACGCCATGCAGTCGCATGCATCGCTGCCAGGAAGGTACAGCTTACAGCCTCCACCGCGGCGTTCACTCACTGGCCACGAGGAGTGTCGCGTTGCCGCTGTCGGCCGCTCCTGCGCGGTTCTCCGCCCGACACCTGTACACTCCTGCGTCGCGCTCCTTCGCTGCCAGGAAGAACAGACTGCCCGGCGGCAGGGTCAGCCGATCTGGCCTGGTCCTGTCCAGCGGCCGGCCGTCCTGGAGCCAGGAGATGCGCGGCGGGGGCCGCCCAGATGCCCGGCAGTTGAGGGTGACCGGCTGGCCACGAGCAACAACACCACCAACCGGCTGCTCCACCAGCACCGGCGGCTGCCACACGGCTGGGGGCGAAAGGGGGTGGGGGGTCAGACAGCTGGGGACAGGGGGGTCACATGGTTACCATCAAAGCTGGGGACAGGGGGTCAGACAGCTGGGGGCGAGGGGAGGGGGTCAGACAGCTGGGGGCGAGGCGTCAGACAGCTGGGGCGGGGGAGGGGTCAGACAGCTGGGCGGGGGAGGGTGGTCAGGACAGCTGGGAGGCGAGTGAGGGGGTGGGTGGGTTCAGACAGCTGGGGGCGGGGAGGGGGTCAGACAGCTGTGGCGGGGGGAGGGGGTTCAGACAGCTGGGGGTGGGGAAGGGGGTCAGACAGCTGGGCGGGGGAGGGTGGTCCAGACAGCTGGGGACGGGGTCAGACAGCTGGGGCGAGGGGAGGGGGTCATGGCAGCTGGGGGCGAGGGAGGGGTCAGACAGCTGGGCGGGGTCAGACAGGCTCGGGGGCGGGTGAGGGGGGCGTTCAGACAGCTGGGGCGAGAGAGAGGGGAGGTCAGACAGCTGGGGGCGAGGGAGGGGGTCAGACAGCTGGGGGCGGCTCTGGGAGGGCGGGTCAGACAGCTGGGGTGGGGGGCGGGGGTCAGACAGCTGGGCGGGGGTCAGACAGCTGGGGCGGGGGGAGGGGGTCAGACAGCTGGGGGCGGGGGAGGGGGTCAGACAGCTGGGGGCGGGGGGAGGGGGTCAGGTGGGCGGGGGTCAGACAGCTGGGGGCGGGGGAGGGCGTCAGACGGTAGATAACGCGATGCAGGCGGGGAGCAGGAAGAATAGAGGTCACATGGTGAAAATGAAGCGAAGCAAGGTTGAAATACCGTAGATGCCGCGTTTCAATTGATTGATGTATGCTTTGTAGACAGTGAGCATCGTACTAACGTTTCATCTGTTTTACGTTTGGATTCAGCACTGATTTCGCCTTGCTAGTATTATTGTCCTCGCTAGTTCTACTCGCGTGGTTTCACGTTGGCTTTTAACTCTGCGGCGGTGACCGGTGGACGTGACGTCATGTCCCACTCGTGACCTGTCGCGGTCTCGACCAATCACGTGCGTTTCCGGGTGCCCTCTGCCGTCCCCTGGTGAGCGCCAGCGGCGTCTCACTGACTCTGCCGCCGTACATACGTGTCACCCGGCCAGCTGTGTTATAGCGCCTGTGTCTCAACGAGTTGACAATTTCAGGCACTATAAGTTTGTAGTTTTGTCTATATGTGTAATATGTTTCTCCACTGTGTCCTGTGAGGATAATTTAATTGGACCGTTGATGTGTTGATTTGGCGCTAATGTGTCATGGGTAAATATTTGTCAGGTTTAATTATCATTTATTTCGGATTTGTTTCGATTTGCCACAGCCATATCGTTGTTTTTCTTCTGAAAACTGATGTTGTTGCTTGTCACACTGTGACCTTGTGTCTTGGTCAGAATGCCATCATGGCGTGCACTGCAGTGGATCCAGACTCTCTCCGTGGGAGCGGGTGCATCTTTTTGTGGCAAAAAGGTATCCTGTTTTTTCTTTCCCCGGATCTGGGCCGGTCACCTTCTTTTGGTACTCAGGCTTAAAAATTTCACTTTTTCGGGAAAACAACTTTTTCCGGAAAACAACTTTTTCGGGAAAACAACTTTTTCGGGACTTTTTCGGGGAAAAAATGCTGATTTTTTTTGTCGAAAAAAATCGTAGCCTTTGCCTACACATATAAGTAAAAATAACGTTTATCTTATACCAACTCGCAGGGGCGTCACTGATAATAATTTATTGAGTGGGGGGGCCCGGGGTCGGGCGGCGGCCTGAAATGACTGAAAAATGTACCCCGTTTTTTGCTGAGTCCTTTGCAACATTTGTAATACAGATTTCCATGGTATAGTGGATCCTTAGATATAAAACGTCGCGCACATTTTTTCGTGTATGACTGATAAAACCCATAAATATAGGCGGTGGACCTCGTAGAGGATACGAGGCTTAAAATGTTAATAATTCAATTCAGCGTTACGTCGAACCGAAGACGATAACGATGGCTTCGTCATGACGATGACCACCGATGTGACGTCGCGAAATGGCGAGATAATTTTCATTTCAGGCATTGGAAGACGACATTTTAATGTTGGAACCAGACCGTAATTGGAGCCAAGCCTCAGGTAACCATTTTCCTGATTGCACAGCTCAGTATGATGCAAAATATTAAAATTAATATAGTTTTGCATACACATAACACATAAGCCTCGGGTTGTAAATAACGATGATCGGTGGCACTTGGCAGTCAGCAATCAAATGTATTTATGTATGCATGTACAGTCGGTCTATTGGGGTTGTAGCTACAACCCCCCTTTGCATTAAAGTTACACCCATGCTTCTGTGTACATGAAGGACTGATTTTTGGGAACATGTGGTACCTACCTAGGTAGGTACTACAATTAATACATGTTCCCTTGTATCAGTCCTTCATGTACACAGAAGTGAAATTAAGATGAGTTTTAGAAACTACAGGGATGTCCAAATAAAAAATCATATTCTGGATTTTAGCTCGTGCTTTAATATGCACGCGCCAATCTTTTCGAAACTTGTCATGTTCATAGTTTAGAATGTGGCAAAACCGATGAACACATAAATAAGTCCTAAGAGATTGTTTCCTGATATTGGAAAAAGCGCTCTGGGTGAAAGCTTACATTTCAGAAGCCTCCCCAAAAAATGTCAAAATATTGAGTTTCAATTTCAACACCTGACAACCTGCCTAAGTATGTATCGGACAGCTTTGTTGTGCACAAATAATTTGAAGACGGTACGTTTCTGTAACAAAGTTGGTGCCTGTTCATGCGTTCTATGTCCAATAGTTGCCTGAGCACCGATGTCGTTTACGGAAAGTGATATTTTTTATGTTAATGGTCATTTCTTTTACTTTTCCGGGTGACACGTAGTTTCGGTCCTTGAGCGCATGCAATACGCCAGAGATAAATCTATTTCTCTATTCGAAACATGGTTTATCGCATGCCGCTGCGATACCTTGGGGCAAGCTATCGGCCGGGATCCACGCGGAGGTTGCCCGTTTTTTCGCGATTTCGGATTTTGTTTTCCCTTTGTTAATACGAATGGCGCGCAAGCGGCAAGCGCCGGACGGCCGCACCGTTGATCGTATTTGACCCAAAATTGAATACGAAACCCTGTTGAATCATAGGGCCCACGAGTCGTGAAAAAATCACGCTTGTATCATTATTTAAGTATCTTTTAATTAAAGCGTTGAAATTGAAACTCAATCTTTTGAGAAAAAATGGGAGGCTTCTGAAATGTAAGCTTCCTGACAAAACGCCTTTTCAATATCAGAAAACATCTCAAAGGACTTATTTTTGTGTTTATCGGTTTTGCCACATTCCAAACTATGAACATGATAAGTTTCGAAAAAGTTGGCACGTGCATATTAAAACGCAAGCTAAAATCCAGAGTATGTTTTTTATTTAGACACCCTGAAAAAGGGAAAGATACATAATAGACCGACTGTACATATAACAATAATAACTTGACCAATATATACCTATTACCTACAATCTACATCTGTACCAAACTGTAACAACCAACTGGTAAAGTGGTTTGAAAGCAGCAAGGCTGGGACAAAAATAATTTTCTGCACATAAATGTTCCCTGTGGATCTGGAAGAGGTTGGTGGGAGATGACTTGGGGAGATGGTCGTGGTCTGGGTCCCCACTTTTAGCTCTTCGGTCCCGAAAGTTGGGCGCCGCTGTAACAACTTCCGGGTGCCGATGTCCGCGTCCTTGCGTTTGTGTCGCCTTTTTCGGAACTCGGCAGGCTAGCAAGCTTAACATGTAGCCTGCTTGGAAGCTCATATTTTATGAAGGGAGTGGGCTCTGTGGCCAGAAACTACCGTCAAGGAGAACCTTTGTCAGCATTGGTGGATCTAGGATTTAGTTTTTGGCGCCATGGGGGGCATCACACAGAAAAAGTTCATCAAATAAAAAAAAAATCGTCGGATTGTGGTCCCTTATGCAGTGCTAGACGTTTTAAACTTAACTTCCCTTCGTAAAAGTTACGTAGATCTCCTACATCAGGAAATGTGTAAATTTGCGCCGATTGCAGTCGGTTTTGGGGGCATTTGCCCTGATGTCCCCTTCCCCCTAGATCCGCCAGTGTTTGTCAGACACTTCATGAAATTCATTTTTTAATTGTCTTAATTTGTATAAGCAATTGCGAAAATTGTGTTAGGCCGCGAAGCGACGCAAAATTTTCCCGTTTTTTTACTGTGAATACAGGATTTTGACCGAGCTGCTAAGGTTATTTGTACGATAAACCGTTATTTTCCCTCCGAAAATGGTTAACTTTTCCAGTTTTCTCCCAAGATCATTGTTGTTCACGTTCAGGCAACGCCCGGGCATGGATGAGAAATACCCTGGATTGGCCACTCTCTGTCGGCGCCTTTGATGTAAGAGACCATGGCGCCAACCCTAGCGGGTCGCACACGCCGAGCTTAGATCATACAGGAGAGGCTCCCGGCCAACCATGCACATCAAGCCAACACGTCCCCTCGTTGATCTTCCTATTCTAAAGTAATCGCCAGCGCGATTGCGCCAAGCGCACTAGAAAAGCTCTCCATGAGACAGAATCAGGAGCATACGATAAATATTCGAATAAGGTCACATGTCAGGTCACAGCTAGGGCAAGGGTAAAAACAATTTATTTTAGTTGATGGTTCATATTTTCCACAAATTGCTCTCCAAGGTATGATTAACAAATTACCTCAAAGGTATGATTAACAAATTACCTCAAAGGTATGGTATGAACAAATAGGTATTCAGTATTGTTGGATCCCATATTTTAAATGGCATTACACATTTCCATATTATTAAATAACCAATGAATATACAGCAACGGCACGCCCACCATAATGATCCTTACCTTTCAAGGATTCTATATAAAAATATTTATATGCGTCAAAAAACAACAACTGTACTTGCAGAGGGAAAAAGCATCTGAAGCACTTCGAGTTTCGACCTATTTAACATAAACAAACCGTCTCCTGATGTCGTTGGGTCGGTCAAAATTCGTCGCTGAAGTCCAATCCAGGTATTTACTCATCCATGGCCCGGGAAGGCTCCTTGTATGAATGTTCTCACCCCCCCGCTGGATCCGACAGTGATGGTGGGAGCATATCGCCGAAACGGGAACTATCCCTGTCCCTTTCCGGGCTTATATCTGAATAATCATACCTGTGTTGATAACGGTTATCTGTATGGAAGAGATCTTTTTATAATTTAGCGAGGCGTTAGATACACTGAAACAGATTGACACTTAGACATAAAAAATGCTGACCCAGAAAGGATAAAGATGAAAAATAGCCTCCACTCCTTAGTTAACTGCTCGATTGCACCATTGTCCGCATAACATTTGCTTATAAACACAATCATAGCACACCACAAATACAAACCGCTACAAAGAAACCTCACAAGTTCCCCACACGTAGATGATATCGTGATGATTGATGGACATGCGTGCTGACATCTCAGACAATAGTGACACTGCGGTGTTCTGCCAGCAGCTGAATTCAGCACACATCTCGGAAGCAGCTCAACTTGGCGGGCAGTCCAGTCCGGCTTCTGGTCCTGGTAATGACACGACCGTAATGGTCCTGGTAATGGCAGTCCAGTCCGGCTTCTGGTCCTGGTAATGAAACGACCGGAGCGCGGCGGTGGCAGCGATTTCAACTGAAGTGACGTCAATCTCATGGGCGATGTTGGACAGATTGGGACTCAAGAGCGACATCCAGCTGGCACTTGGCTGCTCTGATGGCATGGCTTCGACCTGAACTGCAATTTGTCTTGTTACTGTATAAAGTCTCCCGATCGGTAAAAATGCATTCGTTAACCAAAGTTTTTTTCTCACCAACTTTACGTTGGCTGTTTGAACTAAGATTGATCGGTGACAGTGAAAATATATCTTTCGGAAATATTGCACAATATCAGTAACACAAACAAAAAGAACAAGCACTCAGTATTGGCAAGCAGCGCAGCTATAACAATCAGAATCGCGTGTATTTAAAGATGTAACCAGACGAAGGATCCCATGATATTTTATTCATACTTTTCAGTAGGTCTCGTCAGTGGCGTCAGCCTGTTTTGACAGCTTGTTTTGCAGCCTTCTCTCTATCTCTCTGTCTGTCTCTGGAGTGCAGATAGTTGCTGTCAGTCGACGGTCAACAGAGTACTTCTCCGCAGTCTGGCGCTACTTTATATCCTATCTCCTGAGATTAAGGACTTCATATGTCAGTGAAACACCAAACAGGAAGGGAGAAGCGATACAAATATATCAAGAGTTTACAAGCGTAAACGCCGTTAAAAACGGACGCTAAAAAGCATTTAGCAAAAAATTAATGCCCTTGTTTTGTTAAAACTTTGTATGCTGAAAGAACAAAACAAATATAAGTGAAGTTTGCATGTAGGCTCAGTATGATTCTTTGAAGGAAAATAAATGGAAATGAAACTGAACTACAGAATAAATTTTGACTCTTATTCCGGCTCCATATTTGTGTTATGAAATTATTGATTCCATTTTATTTCGATTCCACACAGCTGCCAATGGAATCGCATTTCATTCTCGCTCCAAAGTCCAATCCAAACGGAATCGATTCTGGAATCAAATGCGATTTTATTAGAATCAAGCACAAGTCTGATCCGGAACGATTCTCGCCCTTGGCGATCTTGTATTGGACCGGCTCCAATCCAGGTGGATCCAGGATATGGTGGCAGTCATGTGAGATGTTCACCCAGCCGCGAGGTTAGTGCTGTGCTGTGCCAGCCAGAACTCGAGGCTGTGCAGACACTGCAGGCACGATCTACCAACAATCAGATCGTGCAGCATTCTTCTCCAACTTCCTGACTTTAGTTTCCAGAGCTGTCCTCGCATTCTCCGGGCCGAATAAATCCAGTTGGTCCCAGAAGGGATGATGTGAGGGTGACACAAATAAGTGTATTGGTATATCAATGCTGCTTCGAATCGTCTCAAGTACTACCATTCCAATTTTGACCAAGCAGTGAACTGATACATCTGTGGAAAACAGAGGCGTAGAAAGAGTTTAAATTATTGAAGGGGATATGCGTTACCTCTATCAACTTTTAGGAACCATCAACCAAGTTACGCTTGTACTTTGTATTTTGTCGCAGCCTCATGTTAAAATCTGCAAACAATTGGTCTTGAAACTAATAGATCATCATATCATATCACCCTCAAATTTCCGGACAATATCGATAACATTAACTTTCTCCAAAACATAATTCAAACTCCATCTTTTCCGGCACACTTCTCTGAATATCTTGGGCGTCCATTGACGCGGGAAAGTTATCGGAACTGAAGTACAGAATTACCCGAACCAGCCTCAGAACTGCGACCTCGTCAAAGTTGCTCGGCACGGCCGGCTGCGCAGGGCTGCAGGGAGCCGAGTCTGGTCGGTGTCTGCCATCTCAGCGCGGGGCTGCAGGGAG